>JAHWFO010041171.1:271206-292448 GCA_023313115.1 Rhysida immarginata
GGCCTACGAGATAACAGGGCCTGGAAGCGGAAAAGTCACCTGACCATGGGGGTGCAAGCACCAATCCAAACTCCATTGTCTCCATCTTGGAAGTTAACAATCAGCGTTTTTCCGTTTGTTGGAAACAATGAAGCTTGGATTGTTGCTAGCACCCCGATGGTCAGGTGATATTTTCCCACTCCAGGCCTTGTTATCTCGTCGCCTCGTCACTCTGCCGTAGCCGACGAAAAAGACAGAATAAATTATAAATTACTAACGAATCAAGTGACTACTGAAACTATCGATTGATACATGCATTGTCATCGAGGAGACGACGTTTGGGAAAGTAAGGAAGGAGCGAAATATTGATTACAGAATTTGCGCACAAATGTGTCAAAAGAATATTAAAACTTCTCTTTTTTTACTCTAAGGGTATCTTATTTGAAATCTAAAATAAACTAATACAAACACTTGCTTTAAAGTAACGCAAAGTGGAACACAAACTGCACAGCATTGAGACTTAAAGAATAAAAATGTTATGTATTGAGTGAAGATAAGAAGAGTATATCGCGTTTTAACTATAATGAAGTTTTAAATTTAAAAAGAAAGCTTTCTTACTATACAGGACTATAAAAATTCTTCCTTTGAGAGAATGCCTGCCAATTTTATGAGTTCGTCATGAATGGAAGCTTAGTTTGAAAAATTAATTATCAGAAATAGTTAATATACTCAGATAATTTGTTCTATCATCTTTTTTATTGCCAACAATGGCTTTCGGCTGAACAATAAATGCCAGCTCATGAAATAAAAAACCCGATCTTATAATGTCATAGTAAGTCAACTAACCTCCTTACATTTCTTAAATTGTAAGTTTCGTCTTCTACTCTCCTATACCTGCTTTTCTTTTAAAATACACTCGATACTTCAACGGATGCTTGGGTTTTGACAACCTCTGAAATTGGGAGATAAAAGCTTATTAAGACTCTTCACTAAGTGCAGACTCTAATAAGATAAACTGGGACATAAGAGCGGAAAAACCTTGAAAAAAGGCTGACGTTTCGGATAGAGACTTATTTTTTATCAAAAAAAAAGGATAAAAACAGGTTAACCTAAAGGAGAGTCTCTATCCGAAACGTCAGCTTTTTTCAGGGTTCTACCACTCTTTCAATTTCGATTTTGTTCCAGGTTTAGCAAAAAAAAAAAAAAAAAAAATCGAAGCACCATGTATATAAACACTAATCAGCCAAAACATTATGACTATCTTTCTAATACTGTGGTAAAGCTCCATCTTTGCCATGGTAAGCCCTTGGAAAGTGCCCTTGGGTAAGACTCTACCAGATTTGCAAGCACAGGTCGCATTGCAATTCCTGTAGATTATGCTGGTGAGCTATGGCCAGGTCATCAACTAGATTTCCTCAAACGACTATAGGACAATTCTGTCTTGATGGAAGACCGTCTCCAGTGAGAAAACAGAAGCCTTGAAAGTGTGTAACCAAGGCTGTTTCTATACAAATTGGAAAATCCCATGTTAAGAGCTTTGGACATTTTTTTTCTGGCCGACAGAGCGGCGCTGCGAACACTAAAGGGGAGAAATGTACTAGTATCGCTCAGTATGTTTTAGTATAGGTTTTCTACTTACCGACTGAACATTTTCTCAAGTATTTTAAGATTTTTGTTTCCAACACTCCGTGAAAAATTAAAACTTACAACTAGAGAACTAGAATTATCTACCGTATATGTCGATTTGTTAGATAACGGTATAATTAAATTTATTGTCATCGGCCTCGGTGGCTCAATGGTTGCCTGATCGCCTCTGATGCCCGAGGGCGCAGGTTCGATCCAGCCGAGGACGACGAAAATTTTTTAGGGGGGAAAGCCGTTGGTCCCGTGATCAATTTATTGTGACATTTCTCCAGAATATCACAAACGATGTTTAAATTAAAGTTCATATAATTTAAGCAATGATGGGGAGAACTTACTACATAATATAAAAATTGCTTTTAATGAGAACGATTAAAATTAATTATTTATTAAAGCTTAAAGTGTTGAGGTGCAGAAGTCAATTAAATTGAGATTACTTCAGTGATTTTTATTACCAATCCTGTAGATGAATCAGAAATCTACCCACTACACAGTCCTTTGCGCCATCTGGCGAGTAAAGAAAAAATAGGATCAAACTTTGCTCAAAGCCAACTAAAAAGACAGGCCGGGGCAATAAAAAGTCACATGACCAAAGTAGATCGAGCAACAATCCAATCTTCATTGTTTCCAACAAACGAAAAAACACTGATTGTTGAAATCCAAGATGGAAACAATGAAGGATGAATTGTTGGATCATGTGACTTTTGAGTGCCCTGGCCTGTCTCTCGTTGGCCTCGGACTTTGCTATAGTGACGTCACGCGACTTTCTAACCTGTATAGAAAAAGCCTTGGTGTAACTAGTCAGCAAGAATGTTCATAGTCATAGTTCACAGCTTTCATGAGTTATACAGAAAGCAGATATATCAATTTTGATGAATCCAATGAATAGGAAGTTGTGGGTGATCTATCCCATAGTGCACTTTTCATCATCCCAAATATGCAAATTAGGACACATTCCCAAAAAACAAAAAAAATTTCCACAATCCAATGAACGGATCACCAACAATCCAAAGCAGTTCATGATGACCATTTCAGGAACCGTGTAGCTTGCCATCCTGGAATTATTCTGTCTTCAGTATGCTGACACATGCCTTTTACTTGCTTTTCCTCATCAAAGTCAATGTTATTTTGGTAATGTTTAGGAATTCCTTGATTTGCATGTCGAACATTCAAATGTCTTTGTGAAGTGCATAAGGAGGTAACTAATAAATTCAACACGTGATTGTTGGTGATCCGTTCATCGGATTTTGGATTTTGTTTTGTTTTGTTCGGAATTCCATGCTGAACAAGTGTTCAATTGGAATTTTTCGTGTATCTGTTACGGTTTTTAAGATAGGATTTGAATGTGTCCTAATTTGCATATTTGGGATGATGAAAAGTGCACTATGGGATAGGTCACCCACAACTTCCTATTCATTGGATTCATCAAATATTAACAATTCTCCACCTTGGATATTAACAATCAGTGTTTTTTTTCCTTTTGTTGGAAACAATGAAGGTTGGATTGCTGATAGCACCCAGGTGGCTTTTTCGCTTCCAGGCCCTGTTATCTCGTAGGTTAACATTAGTACACATGAAGGGCTTCTGCTACAGAGTCCCATATCCAACAGTCAGATGCAAAATCTGCACGGATACACATATCCCTGAACTTACATTGTATTCGGCTGTCAGTTGAGCCACCAGCAGCCGCTTCATTGTCTTAACCAAATAGGACACTATCCGATGTCCGCATTCGTTTTTTAAGCGTGGACGTCCTTGGCGTCTACTACCAGCTTCACTGTCCTTCCACTTTCAGAGGTACTAACAACAGAAGTTCCCGAACACTCGATGAGCCATGTCATCTCAGATATACTCATCTCTACTACCCTTTGGGCCATCACAATCTGGCCTTTATCAAAGTTGTTTAAATCAACAGCCTTCCCCATTATATGCACACGTAGTCGACAAAATCTTCCTCAGTAGCCGTTAAATACCATTCACACCTTACCACATGCTATTTACGTCATTCCAATGCGCGCTTTGCCGACTAAAAAGACCGGCCACGGCACAGAAAAGTCACCAGACCCTAGTAGTCTGAGCAAACATCCAATCTTCGTTGTCTCCATTTTGAATTTTAAGGGAAGACTCCTGTGAAAACAGCAAAGGGACTATCCATTCTACGAAAAATACGAAAAACAGGAATTCTAGGTGATATACCGGGACCAATTACTTTAGACTCAAGTTTTTCTTGCTCTTGACTTAGCTCTTCGTCTTTCCACTCTTTCACAATAGTCTGCTAACTCTCCATTATCTCCATTTACTGATCATTTTTAAAGATTTTCAAGAAATTGTTAAGTACTAAGAAATTCCTTTTCTAAGAAAAGCCTAAATAACAGGAATTCTACGCATTGTTACAAATTGAAATTTATCTATATTGCACAAATTTTGCCTTTCATTATTGTTGATTCCTGCATAGTGTTGGTACATTGCGTGTTGACACCATTGTTGCACAAACTTTGCTTTGCATTGTTGGTCATTAGATATATATTGTTGTTCTTGCAGAGTGTTTGTGAACTGCGTTGAAACCATTGTTGATACCTATTGTTGCACAAACTTTGCCTTGCATTGTTGGTCATTAGATATTTCTCATTAATATGCCCTGCGATAATCATGAATATCGATTTTTTATCGATAATTATTTTTCTGAAATCTGAGGTAGACAGTGACCTTCCTCATAGTTTGAAGGTCAAGTACGCAAAATTTCATCAAGATTGGAATAAAACTGTAGATTTGTATTCAATACACACAAACCCACAAACAAACATCCTTCTTTATATATAAAGAAGATAGTTGTGGCAACCTTTTTGGGTGACAAAGTATCAAAACAATGCTCACTACTTCGCTTCGATATAGTGAGCAGAGGTTGGCCAATCAGAGAAGCTAATTTTGAAGTAAAAAAAAATCAAGTGCTGCCATCTGTTGTTGGCGAATAACAACAGAAGCTAATTTTGAAGGTAAAAAAAAACAACCAGTGCTTCCATCTGTTGATGGGAAATAAAAATATGCGGATCTTTTAGCAGAATTTATGAATAAAAAAATACAAAAAATTATATGGATGCGACAATTATACCAGATTTTATAGCTTTTCCAAATTATTATATTTTATCAAATATTCATACCGAAGGGGTATCCAAATTGATTTCTTTTTGCATATATATATAATGCAATGTTTCAAACTTTGAAAACGATTATGTTTATAACAATATATCAAGGAATTATTTTATATAAAAAAAAAAAATTTTAAATTTTTTGGCGAAAATGACCATTTTGGCACAGGAGTCTTCCAAAATAATGAAGGTCGAATTGTGCTCAGCCTGTTTTTTTCTTCATATAGCTCAAAATGGCTACCCTGTAGATTGAGGTCAGGTGAATACAGGGATCAGTCGACGCCACTTTGTGCTTGGGATAACCCACTGTATTGACATTCTGTCCAAAATGTTCATGCAGCAGTTCAAAAATGGCTGTCGTGTGATCGGAATATGAGCAATTTTGCATAAACCATTGAAAGTACTGTTCTCAAGCCCCTGTCAGTACTCAGCGATGACACATTCCCCTCCAAAAACGCTGGTCCATACATCTAACTATTAACGAAGTGCCTTGATGTCACAAACAGCACACATTTTTTCAAACGATTACACTTACGGTCTCCATAAAGTCCAAAATCCTGTACAAAAGCTTTGTACCTTGTGTGCTATCGGTTGTGCACAGCAAGACTGGATTCCAAGACCTGGCCTTTGGAGCTCTCGTCTTTAATACTGCCCCAAAAATGAGTCACAAGGTATAATATGGAGATCAGGAGAATATGACGGCCAAGCGATTCCAGTGGCCTCTGGGGCTCATCCAGGACTTCGGAGAATGTGCTCATCCAGGACTTCGGGCACTACTGGTCCTATGGGGTCGTGCTCTGTCCTGCATGAACTACATTTTTTCGAAATCTGGGTCACTTTGGATAATAGGGTTGGTTGTTTTATTAGAACTTTTGGCGTCGACTATGAAGATCATTTTGCGCCTTTTACACAAGTTATATCTGTACGCAGCCCGGGACAAGTACAAACATCTATGCCCACGGCAGGATTCGAACCCACGACCAGGTGACTCGAGAACTAGAAAGCCTACGCCCTAGCCCTCTCGGCCACCTGGCCGGCTAATAGGGATGGAATCATCTTGTATACTAAAACTCTTGCATGTATTTATTTATTTATTTATTTATTTATTTATCTGTAATTCTATCTCCTCCTAGACGGTTTGAGCTAGCGACTTGAAATTTTCAGGGCAGGCTTATCAATAAAGGACCTGCTCTCTCGCCAAAAATCGGCCCCCAAGGACCCCCCCCCCCCCCCTTCCCCACTTTCTGGGGTTTTCTTTGTAATTCCCCTCAACAGATGGCGCGGGCAGGCAAAGCCACGGGTAACAACTAGTTTTCTAATATTGACATATCGTTCAGCCGTCACATGCTCAAAAAAATCCCAACAAGCCCTGCATTGTTAACCACCAAATTTTAACTGAATTGTTCAAAAGTTCTGTACTTCAGGAACTTTTGTCTTTTTAACTATCCAAAAAGGTAAAATACTCTCAGTTAAGTAGGCAAATCAAACCCAAAACGACAGAGAAAGCGATCCCAGACTGCAAAGAGTAAATGTTTATTTAAAAGTAAAGAATAACAGAATGACCTTAATAAAATAAAAAACCATTTATTAATCAGAATTCATGTTCTACGTGGCCACCCCTATTCGTAACACAAATTCTCACTTGTTTTCATAATACGCTTTTCACGACCCGTTGCAAGATGCCGCTTCATTTTATCAGCTGCATTAATTATTTCCATCTCAAGATATCTACATTTTGAATCGCAGTTGGCTAGTCGTATACCAAAGTTTTCATGTGATACCACACGTAAAAATCCACTGGCGTCAAATCGGCATACCTCGCCGGCCTTGGTATGGATCCACCCCCTTCCAATCCAATTATTCAGGCAATTCTCATCGAGCCACACTCGAATACTACTCCTGTAGTGAGCTGGACAGCTATTGCGCTGAAACCACATGTTTTCATCTGAAGGCAAGAGGTAAGTCTTCCTCAAAATCAAATAATTGCAAATTATTCCCATCCACACATTTAACTAAATCATCTTTTTTTATTTTATTAAGGTCATTCTCAATACAGAGAAGTAACGGCTCAACACCTAAAGAATCCCTTATTGTGCTGCTGTGTCTAGTAGGGTAACACCTACCACACCTCTCAGAAATCTCATTTCAGCCGCTTGTACCCGTGATCGTACTCTTTCAGTCATTACCCAAGCCTCATGACCATAGGTGAGAATGGGTACAGTCATCAACAGGATATATATAATCCACACGAGTTTAATACTTAATATTACTTTTCATGTTAATGTGTAGTTTTAATAGCTTTTTTAATTATAATTATTTAAATTTAATAATCTTAATAATGTTAACTCTAAATACAAGAGTGGATGGGCAATTACTGGTTGCTATCATGTCTCTGTACGAAAGCTCTGAGATGTGTGTCCGGATAAATGGCATTAAGTCAAGACCATTCACCGTGGGTGTTGGACTCCGCCAAGGGTGCATACTGTTGCCCCTCTTGTTCATTATCTTTATGGACTGGATAGACAGGGGCAGCCGAGGCAATGAGTGTGTTTGTGTGGGCGACAGACAGGTGGAGAAATTCAAGCATCTCGGGATTGCATTCACGAGTGATGGATGGCAGGAGAAAGAATTGGATGCTCGGATCGGTGCAGCAAGCTGTGTCAGACGTGAACTGTGGGGATCCGTGGTAACGAAACGCGAGCTGGGTAACAAACCCAAGCTCTCGGTCTTCAAATCTATCTTTCTCCCCATTCTCACCTATGGTCATGAGGCTTGGGTAATGACTGAAAGAGTGCGATCGCGGGTACAAGCGGGTACAAGAAATGAGATTTCTGAGAGGTGTGGCAGGTGTTACCCTACTCGAGAGTGCACAGCAGCACAATAAGGGAGTCTTTAGGTGTTGAGCCGCTACTTCTCCGCATCGAGAGATCTCAGTTGCGCTGGTATGGCCACGTGATACGGATGCCGCAAACTGGTCTTCCTAGACAGTTATTATCCAAGCCGGTGGGTAAGAGACCAAGGGGTCGGCCTAGAACCAGGTGGCTAGACTACATGGAGAATCTGGGTTCGAGTCGCTTGGGTATTACCAGGGAGGACATGCACCTGATGGCGGAAGATCGCGATCGCTGGAGATCCTCCATAGGGCTGCTGCCCCCGCGACCCTAACGGATAAGCGGGTTTGAAAAGTAAGTAAGTAAATAAAATAAATTAATATTGAAACTAATATTAAAGTAAAATTCAAGTGTGGATTATTTCCTATTGATGACTGTATGAAGATAGATTTGAAGACTGAGAGCTTGGCTTTGTTACCCAGCTCGTGTTTCGTTACCAGGGATCGCCACAGTTCACGTCTGACACAGCTTGCTGCAACGATCCGAGCAATCAACTCTTTTTCCTGTCGCCCATCACTTGTGAATGCAATCCCGAGATACTTGAATTTCTCCACCTGTCTCAATGAGGCTCCCTTAACATGGAGAGCAGGGTATCTTGAAAGGGCCAGAACCTCAGTTTTAGCCACACTGATCTTCATTCCAACTTCTTTACATTTATTTGCTAAAGAAATACGAGGATGGGCTGAAAAGTAATGCCTCCATGGCTGTAACTTTTTTATTTTTTAACCGATTTTTAAAATTCTTTTTGTATCTGATACTCCCATTTGTCCTCTATGTAATGCACTATTCACTTTTCGACATAGTCCCCATCCCTTTCCACGCATTGTACCAACGCGTGACTAGTCAGGTTTCACCTCGTCGTCAGAACGCAACTCATGCCCCTTAAGGTGCTCTTTCCTCTTTGGGAAGTGGTGAAAGTCGCAAGGTGCAAAGTCTTTCATCTTTGAACTGTAGGTGCTGCAACCCCCTCTTATGTGTGGCGATCGTGTGTGGATGGGCGTTATCGTGCTGCAGAAGAGGATCCAAAGCTGCCATTCGATCCTCGTGTCGACGACAACCCCGGAATTCCTCTCCGACGGGTTCACCCGACTAGTCACGCGTCAGTACAATGCGTGGAAAGGGATGGGGACTATGTCGAAAAGTGAATAGTGCATTACATAGAGGACAAATGGGAGTATCAGATACAAAAAGAATTTTGAAAATCAGTTAAAAAATAAAAAAGAGTTACAGCCATGGAGGCATTACTTTTCAGCCCACCCTCGTAAATAAAATAAATAAAACTTCGGCGTAACACGTCTTGAAAAAGATTTCCCCAAAATCGCTCTCAAAATTACAAAAACCAAATAATAAATTGTCTTCAATCATTTATTAGAAATAATCAGAGGTGGAATCAATTTAATTTTTAATCAAATGTACATCCACAGTCAAAAAATTGAGCATCAAATAAATTATAACCAAAACTTAAAAAAAAAAAAAATCAAATCAAAATTAAAGATTATCATTCATCGAGATAAATTTTCCCATCTTCTTTCCTTACGATTTTCTTTTATCATTTTTAATATTATTTTTGCAATTACTAGAATTTGCGCCAAAAATGTCCTTCTTTGGCATAGCGGCATTTGTAATTCTAAATGAATTCTCTCTTCCAAAAAAAAAATATCGTATAAAAAATACTTTCTTAGCTTCAATAATCCATTAACGCAAACAACGCGATCTGAAAAATCAATTGGAAAAAAAATAGCAAAGGGCAACGCATAACTTGCATATTAACCCCAACAATTTTTTCAACAGAAAATTCATATGAAATGCCGTGAATATCTTTGTACAGCAAGGTAAACGTCACTGAAAAAAATGTTTTTCTAAAAATATACTCATGAGAAAAAAAAAAAAACAAAAAAAAACAAAAAAAAACGTAAAACCTAATACTTCAACGATATATAAATTTTAGCGAACTTGCACGTCATTATTGAACTTTTAACAAAATATCATGATCTCCCTCTCCCCAAAGGTTTTTCTTTTTTAATTACATTCTTTAAAAATGGGATGATGACAACAAAAATAAGAAAACAAAACAAAAACAAAAATAACAAGAACCAAAGAGAGGGTGGTCAATGAAGAGTGATTAAAAATTCGATTTTACAAAAAATGCTGTAATGGGATCTGTCGTTATGCACTGCGAAAAATAAAACATTTCTCAGTGTTTGCTCTTCTTTTTGTGAGACTTTCTGCTCGGAGATCGCGAAAGTGACCTTCGCTTGTGAGGTGATCTCGATCTGGATCTTCTAGATCTTTTAGGACTTCGGCTACGTGATCTGAAAAAGCAAATTCAATTACATTTAACAAAATCCAAGCCTTTGCAACGAAACATTCTTAAGGCCGTTGCAGAATCGGCGTCTACAGCAACTGCCCAAATTTCAGTTGTTCTCCAGGCATCAAAAAGCATGTGTGTTGAAATTCAGAGCAGTTTCACGAGGGCATTTCAAAAATCGGCCACATCACACTTTCAAGGTAATCATACTGCCTTTTGCACGTGCATGCATAAAGTTGGTACCCTTCCAGCTATTACAGTGTAAACATGTCTACTTCATTAAGAGCGGTTCGCCTTCAGCGACTTTGCGTCAAATTCACCGTATCTGGCGCATTCGACGCAATTTTGGTTGCCGGAGCAGTTTCACATTCAACAAATTCACGGCGGAACGCGTGTATGAGGCAATAATGGCGCAGGTATTGCAGTTCCAACAGTGTTGGAATTTTCAGAAGTCGCCCCAAATGCGCACCAATCAGCTACGAGTGAGCATCTCTCCAGAATCCTTAGTAACTTTTCTAACCCACTTCTGCCAGTCAAATCGGCCATATTGAAATTTTCCGATAGCTTGTTTTCAGTGCACGATGCCAAGAAAGCCATGTTATAACGATATCTAGAAAGCAACGCAGACTGGATCAAAGAACGACTCATCGAACATCCAATCAGAGCGGAGTTTGCCTAGCTAGGGGGATGGGGCAGACGCAGGCTGAAAACAGAGAAAGAAGTTCGCCTAGTTCCCCGCTTTGTTCCCGCTGAATGTGAAACTGCTCCGCATTTTAACACGTGCGGCTTTGTGACGCCTAGAAAACGCTTGCATTCGGGAAAACGCTTCACGCCGCAAAGTCACTGAATGTAAACCACCCTTCAGCAGTTTGCACCAAGGAGGAACAACGAGCACACAGCTTACCACACCTTTCAAGCCATCAACAAGTTGAATTTTGAGGTAGTGGAGCACCCTCCATACACTCCAGATCTTGCTCCTCAGACGTTCATATGTTTGGACTGCTTTACGAAGTCGTCGATTTTCCACAGATGAAAGTCTGATCGTGGCAGTCCAAACAAATGAAAGTCTGAGGGTGCAAGATCTGGGCTGTAGGGAGGGTGTTCCAGTACCTCACAATTCAACTTGTTAGTGGCTTGAATAGTTTGGCTCGTTGTTCTTCCTTAGTGAAACTGTTAGTGGGTCGGACATGTTTACATCGAATAGCCAGAAGGCAAATGACACGATGGAATCAAATGTGACCGCAGTTGTACCAATTCTAAGCATGCATGCACAGAGGGCAATATGACAACCACAAAAGTGTACATAATGGTTGCGAACTTCTGAAAATTCCACCTTGGTTGGAACTCCAAACACTACACACAATCTACATTCCGCACGAACGCACCGAAAGCGTAAGGTGCGGAGAATTCAGCACAATTCCGCTGATTCTGCAATGGCCTTTTAAAGTAAATGGTCTCAGAAAGCTCACCTGTGCGAGGATTTCCTTCGAGGGGACGAATGGTCTTTCTGAGAGCGCCGCGGCGAGCGAGAACGTGGCTGAGCAGTAGAGGAAGGACGTGGTGATCTTGATCGGGCCCGCACCGGTTTAGGACTAGGAGATCGACTGGCATGCCTCGAGCGCCTGTCGTGTGAACTCGATTCGTCTGGGGAAGGGACTTCTCGTCTCGATTCTATCGTACGCTGCTCCTTCTCTTCTCGTTCACGTTCACGTTCCTTGACGCAATCGACACAAATTAATAAAAACACCAAGGCAACAAATCAAATTCAAAAACAAACAACTCTTACCTTCTTGGAACTCGACTCTGCTTTCTTTAGCAATTTGAGTCGGTGCTGTTCTACTTGTTCAGCAATCGTCATTCCCGACTTTTTGCTTCGTTTACCTGATTCTAATTCATCTTGGAACTTCATCACTTTCAACTACCGTTAACAAGGAGCAAAATATTGAATTGCAACGAAACAAAAAAAGTTATGAGTGCGAAAAACAAGCGAAAAGTTACCTCAATTTCTCGTAATTTTGCCCTTCTTTCTTCAGCAACTTCGATCTTAACAGTTTCAAAGTCTTCTTTTTCCCGTTCTTTTTCCCTCTCTGGTAGCGGAAGAACAACATCCATGCTGTTTTCCTCAGATTTTATTATGGGCGAGTCTTCATCCATTGGCCTAAATTACGGAGCAATAACACAGCAAATTTTACAAATTCCACAAAAAAATACGATTCAAAATACAAGCACGTCTAAAACGTTCGGTGAATGGACCGAGCTCTAAATGTCAAGACGCACCATCTAGCATCTAACACAGAAAGCAGATTTGTCTATTGCGGCCCACAGAATGTAATAATGTGTGAAGATCCATGTCATAATGCAATAGAGCCACATGCGAAACAACTGCTGCTATGCATAAAGGCGGTTTTTCGAGGACGCGTTGTCTGCATGCGTGTTCGTATGCGTCTGAAGGTCAACCAATCAGATCTCGTTGCAGATCAACGGATCGCTCACGCACCAGAGGTCCCTCAGACTCAACTTTTCAATCCGTAAAGATGCGTTAAACAGATCACATAACAAAATCCACCAATCATACAGCTTTCAATCGTTTCCTGAAAATGGCGATTCCCGAACAACAAACGTGCGAAGACGAGCTTCTACAGATGCAATTCTAGAAGTACCAACATGTCCAGTTCTTTACGATTCAAAAAATTCTTGATAAAAAGACACGGAATATTAAATCTGTACAATCTTTGTTCCACAATTTGCAGCAACGCATCATACACCTCAGGAGACAATGTCCGCCTGTCCCCTTCATATTTTCTACATTTCTTGACATGGACGGTTGAAATTCGGAACGTGGACATTTGGTTTTGATTGTTCCACTGGGGTCGGAGTTACGGTACATTTCATTCACGCAAGGGGTGAGAAGAAAGTCGATCATAACTGAAATGACCCGCTGTAGAATGTCTGTCTTCATTAAGAGTCATTAATTTTATTGTTACCTTTAATGGCCTTAAACAATACCATTTTATTGCCAACCTTAAACTTTTCAATATAGTATCACATGGTACCATTAGGGCACGTGCTACTTAACCAATTTCCACTATCATCATTTATGCGTTATATTCACTCATGACACATTGTTACGAGTTGTTTGATATATTACATGCCCTGTCTTAGCACTGAAAGTTCCAACGTTACCATGTGGGATCATATGGTACCATTAGGGCACGTGCTACTTAACTAACTCCCACTATCATTATTTATGCGTTATATTCACTCATGACACGTTGTTATGAGTTGTTTGATATATTACATGCCCTATCTTAGCATTGAAAGTTCCAACGTTACCATGGTACCATTAGGGCACGTGCTACTTAACCAATTCCTACTATCATTATTTATGCATTATATTCACTCATGACACGTTGTTACGAGTGTTTTGATATATTACATGCCCTATCGTAGCATTGAAAGTTCCAACGTTACCATGTGGGATCATATGGTACCATTAGGGCACGTGCTACTTAACTAACTCCCACTATCATTATTTATGTGTTATATTCACTCATGACACGTTGTTACGAGAGTTGTTTGATATATTACGTGCCCTATCTTAGCACAAAGTAATTTTGAAAGGAGTCTCGCTTCATGTAGTAGATTTCTAAACTCGCCCTTATTCGCTCGATTTTGAAGTCAAGGGCCAACCCACCATCGTCTTTTACTTCTCCGTCTTCTTTTATGTCTCCGATACAATGCCAATAACAGCATATCTACGTCGATATTTTCAAGCACATTCACTTTCTAATAAAAAGCATAATCGCACACAACGTGGCTATGAAAACGGGGCTTGCGTGAACGGATATGGACGCATGCCACGTATACCCATGAACACACAGACAACGCATCTTTGAAAACCCGCCCTTAAGATGTGTTCAACAGTTGTTTAGACAGTGAACTTTGTTGCACGACAATGCCTGCCCCCACAGTGTGATCCACATGCACAATTTCCAGGCTCAGCACAGCTTCAGTGTTTAGGTAACATGAAACGCATAAGACTCAAAACATGCTTAATATTAACGACAACACAGCTTCCTACCTTCCATCCAAGTCCTCGTCTACTAACAAGGCTTCTGCCTCTTCTTGCTGATCAAGTATATCCCACTTGGAAGTAGTCATCGCTAGTTATACAAAACAACGACTTCATAAGACTGAAGAATATTCCTATACACTTGAATAAAAATTTACTTTTCGAAAAATATACATACACACACCTTGTGCCTCAATCACTTCAGGGTCGACCGTTTCCCACTTGGAAGGTGCGTATTTTGGCTGGGATGGTTTATCTTCATCATCCATGGGCATGCCGTCCAAATCGTCGTCATACACTGCAAAAAAACAACACGTTACAAAACAGACTTCAAAGCAATTCATAACGAAATCAAATCAAGCCAAAACTAACTCGGAACGCCATCCAGATCGTCTTTGTCGTCCGCCATCGGAACACCGTCTAGGTCGACTGGCTCGGGCATCGGTGTGCCATCCAAATAATCTAGAGGGACACCATCCACATCTGGAAGAGGAACGCCATCCACCTCTGGCACTTCTACCTCTTCGTGTTTCTAAACAAATTTCAAAAAGTCCGTTAAAACAAAGACCCGCATTGCCATTGCGAAACTCTCTCATACGACGAAGTTAAAGCTACTACCTACCGAAGGAACCAAACCTAGGAACACATTCTGCAACTTGATTAAAAACTCATTAGGATAAATGGCCCAATCTTCCCATGCACGGAAGCAGTTCATTACTTTTTGCTATTAAAACACAAAAGGCAAAGCTATGAAGGTAATCACAATGGTGAAAAGGAAAGGAAACATTCCACAACCTGGATTCGAACCAAGGACTACTGAGCTATCACGGACAGCCCTTATAACACTGTCATATCAATGAATTATGACCTGCACCCCTTCAAGTCACACACAAGGTTCGCCCCAACATCAATTACACATTGCAAAATTTGCATCATAACAGGCTGAGAAAGCTAGTGCATCAAACAGCAGGTGCACGAGCCTCAAGATGGGTAAACGTCCAGATTAACAGACATCATAGGCTATCGCAGTGTGACATATGACGTTCACTGTTGCCAATAAATTATTCATTTATTTATTTTAATCCGTATTCAAAATTCTTGGTATTGCAAAGGATGATGACTCGTTGAGACAATTGTTGCATGCATTATTATGTTTCTTTATAATTAACTAAGAGTTTGAAAAAAACTTTCAGACGAGATGGTGATTTTTTTTCGAGTAGCGAAAATAAGCGGAGTCGTTTGGCTTTTAAGCCTAACGGAGTGATGGAAGGACTGTTCTGAAAACGGATCAATTGTTAGACCCGTTCTAATTGAGTTCAAACAATATCTTATGTTTGTATTATCATATGAATTTTACTAGAACAGTTATGCGTATTAATACGAGGGTGGGCTGAAAAGTAATGCCTCCATGGCTGTAACTTTTTTATTTTTTAACCGATTTTCAAATTCTTTTTGTATCTGATACTCCCATTTGTCCTCTATGTAATGCGCTATTCACTTTTCGACATAGTCCCCATCCCTTTCCACGCATTGTACCGACGCGTGACTAGTCGGGTGAACCCGTCGGAGGGGAATTCCGGGGTTGTTGTCTCGACACCAAGACCGAACGGCAGGTTTCACCTCGTAGTCAGAACGCAACTCGTGCCCCTTAAGATGCTCTTTCCTCTTTGGGAAGTGGTGAAAGTCGCAAAGTCTTTCATTTGTGAACTGCAGTTTTTCATCTTTGAACTGTAGGCGCTGCAACCCCCTCTGACGTGTGGCGTTACCGTGCTGCAGAAGAGGATCCAAAGCTGCCATTCAATCCTCGTGTCGACGACAACCCCGGAATTCCTCTCCGACGAGTTCACCCGACTAGTCACGCGTTGGCGCAACGTGTGGAAAGGGATGGGGACTATGTCGAAAAGTGAATAGCGCATTACGTAGAGGAGAAATGGGAGTATCAGATACAAAAAGAATTTTGACTCTCCTTGACTACTCAATGTGAGCAATGTCTACAAAGATAACTTGGCGATGCTCCTTTGTCATGTTCAGCGCTATTATCGTTCTTCTGCCCCGACATGTTTGGCAGTGAAATCGTGCCGGTCGGTGTTCCATCGAGGGAAATATCTGGCGGAGAGTTGGTGAGTTATTGAAATATATTTGTAGACTTTAGTGGCTCTGCTGATAAGCTGTTTGATGGTCTCGCGTCATGGGCACTGAATGTCTTCGTGTTGTAAGTGACGCAATGCGTCCATTACACATCTGTCCTAATAGTCCAAAAAGGGGACTCTGAAGGGTTACTGTGTCCCCCCCCCCTTCTATTTTCCTTACGTTGTGGTTAGATATAGTCTTCGATAATAAGAGACCTACATAACAATACAGCCGATGACTGAGCGCATGGTAGAGTTTAGGTACCTTGTGGAGATATTGTATGAAAGTGATTAATGAGGCATGGACCTTGTCATGCCACAGGCAGGAAAGATACAGTTTAACAAGGATACCTGCCAAGGTGAAGAAGTTTGTAAAGTAAATTAAGCGGGATACTTAGAGGGGCCCCCTTTAATTTTGGTTAATGTTACTGTGTATTATTTGTATGACGAATAAATTATGGCAACAGTGTGGTACACTGTGCATTTTATTAAATTGAAACCCGTCGTCGACTCTCATTTAAAGGTCTCAAACCCGTGATTGCTCTCGGGCGCGTGTGGAGGTTGCCTTTTGGTACCCCCAAGTCACGGAACCTCCCCACCCCCCCCTGGAGCATCACAGCAGCAAGGGTGGCACCATCTCCGAAACGGCACGATTTGTGAACTGTTCACGGTCCGCTGTAGCAACACCACCTAGACAGAAGGCCTGTGCACAGAAGCGTCATACATTGTTACATCACACTAAAGCGGCTATAAGAAGCCCTAAATTTGGCCGCTTGATGATGATGTAACAATGTATGACATTTCTGTGCGCAGGCCTTCTGTCTAGATGGTGTTGGCTGTAGTCAAGGTGTACAAAGATGGGCAGCAGGGACAGAAATCGCGTCTCAATGCCATCACCATAAAGGTTCACGAGTCATCGACCGACGGGGTGAACGGCGCCTACGACGACTCGTATAAGGTGACAGGAGAGCCACAGTCCATCGACTGACCACCAGATTCAATAGTGGTGCCAACAGACGTGTATCCGACATTACTGATGGGCCTGAACAGTCGACGCATAGTTGCTGCACCCATGTTGCTAGATTTTGCACGTGAGCACCGCCATTGGAACACAGACGAGTGGGCTAAGGTCGCCTTCTCCGACGAATCAACGGTTTTGCTCCGTAAGATTGATGGGTGATGGCGAGGCTAATGTAGGTTGGAAACAGGCTGGTGAGAGTAATCTCCATGTGTGGGGGATCTTCTGTTGGGAGCAGTTAGGTCCATTGATTCGTTTAGATTGCAATTTGAATGCCTGTGGCTATCTGCCAATTGTAGTGGACCAGGTGCACCCGTACATGCTCATGATGTTCCCCTAATGTGATGGTGTATTCACCAGGGCACTACATCTCCTTCTGGATTGGTTCGAGGAACACTCTACTGACTGTCAAGTGCTCCCTTGGCCCGCTAATTCGCCTGACATCAATCCAATCGAACATCTGTGGGAGTACCTTGATCGCCATGTACAGCAGCTGGAGCCTCCACCTATGACTCTCGAAGCTCTGTGGACAGCGCTTCAAGCGGAATGGACTGCCAATAATATCGGACACTTCTTGCGTCCATGCCACGACGCTTAGCAACAGTTATAGCGGCAAAGGGTGGCTACTCCCATTACTAAGCGGGCGCTCATAATTCAGTGATACGACAGTGTAGATTTCGACTCGCAAGTTGGGGATCCTCCTCACCCATAATGACAATAATGAACAATAAATACTTTTGCACATCTCGCAGATGTTATACCTTGAATTGTTCAGCTTTTAACCTTCCTTCTATCGCCTGATGAGCATCATGAATGTCTTTAAAAATTTCAGGTAACTTGACTTGGAATCTGGAACAAACAAAGTTATCATTTCGTCAACATTTCAAAAAAAAATATCTCGAAATCAATAAAAACATTCAAAAACATCCGTACCCCTTGCGGAAGAAAGAAGCATTCGCTATCTTAACGCTGCAGTTGTGGAGAATGTCAGATACCAGAAAAAGCCTCGCTACCTAATATTGTAAACAAAAGCATTATCATACCTTTTACTAACAAGCATACACTACTGCCCTGTTATGAAGCAAAGATTTCAGTGCCCGCAACAGATGGTGCCACCTTCAATACAAGTACAGTCGATATCGTTTTTAATAACCTCCAAGGGACCATGAAAAAGATCGATCGTTATCTAGTCCCTACACTTCATATGTAATTACTTGATTTCAAACTGTCGGATTCGAAGGCATTCTTAATTTTCTCGCAATCCTTCCAAATCGCTGACATGGTAGACGTGATACGAGGTCTGTTCAAAAAATACGTAGACTGTTTGAATTGCGCGGGCCCTGTTGGTCCCAATCAAAATCGCTTGGTGTCGCCATCTTCTGACAGATCCGCTGATTACAAGGCAGTTTTTTGATTGCAAATATCAGTATTGGTCGATTAGCTACGCGGTTGTTTGTGAAGTGTGTTATTTTCGTTTGGCGGATTTTTAGAACGAGTGACTTGAACGAGCAAAGAGTTGCTGTGAAATTTTGTGTTAAACTCGGAAAAACTGCCACTGAAACTTTGATATGCTCAAGACGGCTTACGGTGACGTTACTATGAAGCGTGCGACATGTTTTAAGTGGCATGCACGTTACAAAGATGGTCGTCAGTCAACTGCAGACGATGAGCGTCCTGGACGTCCTTCCACGTCAACTGACGACGCACACGTGGACAAAATCAACACCCTGGTTCGGGCAAATCGACGTCTGACCATCAGAGAGCTTGCTGAAGAGTGTGGGATAGCAGTTGGATCATGTCACAAGATTTTGCGGGATGCTATCCGGTGGAAAAGGCCAGAAATGTGGACGAGTGGTGACTGGTTGTTTCATCACGACAATGCTCCAGCCCATTCAGCCCTCAGAACTCGAGAGTTTTTGGCCAAACACTCGATCACTGTTCTTCCTCACCCACCCTACTCACCTGACCTCGCTCCTTGTGACTTCTTCTTGTTTCTCAAACTCAAAAGACCTTTGAAAGGAAGGAGATTTGAGACGATTCCTGATATAAAGGCAAATGCGACAAAGGCGCTGAAGGACATCATAAAAGAAGCGTTCCAGGACTGTTTCCAAAAGTGGAAACACCGTTGGGATAAGTGTGTGCTTCGGGGAGGAGAGTACTTTGAAGGGGACCCAGATGTGTAACTTCTGAATAAAGTATATTTTGTTTTATGACGTCAGTCTACGTATTTTTTGAACAGACCTCGTATATACAATTCTCTGCAAACTTCACGATTGTTAGCACCGAACTGTAGTTGCCAAATAACGTCAACTTTTTCTTCCAGTTAAGGATTTTCTTTTAATACAGGGCGATTCTAAAGTCCCCGAACTCCATGTTTAAAACGTATTTGCGGCAAAACCATAAAACACATCAGAATATGATACTCGAGTGTTACCTTAGGAATGCACTCCGCAATGTGAGAACACTACGCTTGCGTGTGTGCGGGCAAGCAGTGACGTTCGGTCGGTATCGGCTCTCACACAAGCACAAGTCACATTCTTAAAATTTATTTTTTTTTAAAAATCGCATCAACGTCGCATTCAGCGCTTTCAAAGGAAGTTTCCCGATATGCCTATACCAGGGAAGGCAACTGCATATCATCTTGCATATTGGTTTCACGACGCAGGCTGCACAACAGACCGTGGTGACAACCACGTTTCTGGAGAAAAATCCAAGTTTCCCTGCAATGCTCCCCGCAGAAGTTGCTTCGGCAGCTTATCAAGAATTCCCTAATTCAGCTTCATATTCAGCCTGCCAGAGGCCTCCTAAACGTCTAAAGCTATGGCCATACAGAATTCGAGGAGTGCAACAGCTTCGTTCGGAAAAACATATCAGATACTGCTAATGTTTTAAGATTTTAAGCACAAGAGTTTCATGCGCACAAGTTTTACTGTGTGACGTTGGGTTTCACGGGCCATCAGCCATTTTTAAGCTTATCATACACACGGTCGGTCTCGCGAAACCGGTTTACAAAATCACACACAGTTGTTTTCCTTGGTATAGGAGCATCAGGAAACTTCCGATTTTTCCGCTAAAAAAGCTCCTAATAAAACGATTCTATGTTCTTGTGTGAGAACCATGACTGACATAACATCACTGCTCGCCCGCACTTGTGCAAGCGTCGTGTCACGTGGAGCTCTCACGTTGCAAAGTGCGTTCCAAAGGCCACATACAACTGCCACAAGCAACGATACTCGAATATCTTTTATGGTGCCCGAAATAAGTTTTAAACTTGGAGTTCGGGGACTTTCGAATCACCCTGCACAATTGCAGCTGCCACATGAGCGCGGAAAGCTCAGAGTGAAAACTGAGTAAGGGAGTTTTCCAACTAAAACAGTAATTTCCCACTAAAACGGATCTATAGTTCCGCTGAATTCAATTGCGGACTTTAGCGCATTTTTGCAAAATTTAGTCGAATATGTGCTAAGTTGGCAACACAGAAACTGACGGACTGATGAAAGGGAATGGCAGCAGAATAAACCCTCAAAGTGAGCATCCAGGAAGATCTTAGCCACAGATATCCGCACCTCCGCCACCTTCACCGGAAATCGGTCGTTACAGGTGATAAGGAATCCCCATTTCGGTTGAAAAGTCGGCTGCTATACACGGTTTCTTTATTATACTATGTCGCTAAAAAACATGTTTTTTGTTGGCATTTAGACAGGAAATCAAACGGAAGAGAAAAATTTGGTTCGTTATATCCGGTTGGTTGTTAAAAACGATTTCAACTATCTGTTCAAATGACAATAACGGAATCGCCTCATCTTTAATAGGTTCAATCGTTAAGCACTAAAAGTTAGTTTATCAATTATCATTCATTTATTTCTAATAAAAGTGCAAATAGACGACATCATAACTGAACGCACTCAGATGCATTTTCAAAGGCGATAAATGATCACGTCTGATAAAATATAAAAATAGCATCAAATGCAATTTACCACTTTTGATATACACTATATGATCAAAAATATTCGGACACCCCTCACAGATCATCGATTGGCCCAATGTCACATGATAAT
>JAHWFO010041171.1:292848-304792 GCA_023313115.1 Rhysida immarginata
CAGGTTCCCGTCTCCCATTGGGCTTTCAACCGTGACAACTTGGTTGTCTTTAAGACACCTTGAGACAGCTTGGCTGTCCGTGGTGTCTGCGATAGCCCAATTGAGAGAGGCATCGGCCATGGTAGTCGAGGTTCCTGGTTCGAATCCGGGTCGCAGAATTTTTCCTTCTATTTTTCAATTGAAAAATCATTAACTTCGACACTGTTGGTTCAAATTTTGGTTCCACTCAACCAGACAGAGCCTGGCCTTGGAATCCAGTCTCGCTATGCACAACCAACTACATACAATGAGCAAAATGTTCTTTTTATAACAGGATTTGAAAAATGCGCGATATATTTGCAATATCAAGGTCACTTCTGTTTAACAGCTGGGATGTATGGACCAGTGTTTTTGAGGGATGTATCATCGCAAAATACAGACAGGCGCTTGAGAACTGGTTCATTCCTGTCATTCAAAATTCTGTGGAAATGACCTCACACACATTTCCAAGTTTATGCAAAATGGTTCACGTTCCGATCACACAACAGCCATTTTTGAACTGCTGCATGAACATTTCGGACATAAAGTCATCATACCTCGTTTCCACGAACCCAGTTTCTCTCGGTTCGGTTAGTGAGACTAGATTCGGAACGCTGTGGAACCAAAACTCGTTTCACCAACCACTTATTTTTCTAGTTTCCCTTTGTAGGCTCGTACTCCCAGTTGCATTTTGCAAAATGGCAAAGCTGTGATTAGTTTGGCAATTCTACATAAATCATATAAATTACGATGCTGATAATAAAGCTAATGGGCTAATTTGTCGATTAGTAAACAGTCTAAACGCAGAAATAACAAAATATACAAAATTCTACGCCTTTGTTGGGCACCCATATTGTTGACAATGCCAGAATGCACTGCATACTGGACTTTTAAACAATGCCACAATGCAATCGGACAAACGAGATAGAAACTCGGTTCGTGGAACTAGATTGTAATCATAAAACTATAGTGCGTTTCATTGCAACTTGAGTGTGTTAGAACAGTTACGGGACCGAATAACATGTAGTAGATCCAATATCAATGCCTCGATGATGTCGCTTACAATAACAAGCTGGTGAAGATGAGGTGACTAACGTTGGAAGCAAAGACAAAGCAGCTTCAGCCATTTTGGATGTTGCTATTTCTCACCAATCACAACAACTTACGCTGCACTACTTTTCTATGCGACGTCACATCAGGGCGTGAAAAGGTTGCGTAACTGTTCCAATACACTCAAGTTGCTCTGAAACGCACTATAGATCCGCAAATCTACTTTGTCAAATCGAGTTTCCTGAATCGAGAATTGTCAGTTCGTGGCAACAGTATTACAATGGGTCATCCTGGAAACAGTCAGTTCGTGGAAACAGTATCACACAGGATGTGGCGCCAACATTTCTATTTATAGGGTCACGTGAAGGCCAAGATCTGCAAGATGAACCCTAAAATGTTAAACGAGTTGTGAACTTGCATCAAGAATGAAATTGTAGCCATTCCAACAGACGTTTTAAGATGGCGCTTGCTAATTATGCAATATGATTACTTAAAATCACAGATTCATGGCAACCATATAAAAAGTGTCGTTATATAAATGCCGATTCATATGCCGGCATTGTAGTCTGCTTAGTTCAAACTGCCCATTCTTATTCTTCCAATACAACACAAATGCCATCTTGGTAGATAGGATTTGGGTCACTTTGTATTTTTAACAGTTTTATGCTACCCAAACACCAAGTCTACCTGCAAAATGGAAAATAGCTTCCACCGGTAATAAACGTGGGCAGGCGATTGATTTTCAAATAGAAACCTGAAAGGAGCATCAAACGAAACAATCTTGAATAACAATGAGAGTTACGCTAAGAATAATAAAACGAAGGAAACATGCTCGGATGAATTTTCTCTTTCTTTCTTTTCTTTTTTGCTCTTTAAAGTTAAACTACAAATTAATTGTTACATTAATTGCTTAATGCGGACAAGAGTGAATTAAATGGGCAACAGAAATTGTTCAAACAACTCACCTGAACATCGGATTATTAATCTCGCGGTTCATAATCATTGCTTCAAACATGGGGCCCTCACGGACAACAAATTCGATCATTCGGTGGATGAGACACAGAAGATTCCTGGAAAAGGTTTGTTTTTACCAGTGACAGTCATTCTATTGCATTTTTTTTAAAAGCTTACAAATTGTCCATTTTTCATATTTCTTATTCTGACTGTCACTGTCACAGTTACATGTCTTTTTATGCTTACTTTGAAACAAACCCCACAAAAATAAACAAACAAAAATGAAATTCAAAATGTTTGATCGTTGTTTCATAAAAGAAAATATTTTTCATTTTATGAAGACATCTTAGTACACTCAAAAGCCAAAATTCATGGAATAGCTGATCAATAATATGTCGGACTCCCTCCGATCTGACAAGGAGCACAAGACCATTTGCAAGATGCTGAGCCATCCTGTCTAGATTACTACCCATATATCTCCGGTACGTCTCCAATATGTCCTATAAAAATTCAATGGCATTTGTCTAGGGAGTGAGCTGGTCACATCATTTGTTGGAAGTCTCCTGAATGCTGGAAGACCCCATTACTGTGAAGCTACACTTATTCCATGAACGGATGTAAATGGTCACCAAGCTGCTCAACATAGCAGCAACCTTTCAGTGGTATGTCTAGAAGGACTACAGACCCAAATCATGGTAAACAAAAGCACCTCACATCGTATGAAACCAACACCAGCCTGCACGGTGCCTTGTTGACAACTTAGGTCCATGGCCCTATGAGGTCTGAATTACACCCGGACCCTTCTATCAGCCCGGTATAACTGGAACCATGGTTTCTCGGACCACACACCCGATTCCAGCCTTCCAAGATCCACCTGTGTGTCCAATATGTTGCATTACTGGTGGTCTTCTGCTTCCATAAGCTCTGGATGTCGGTCTGGAAGCACCTATATTGAATATGCGCTGTGGCTTGTCGTTTAGAATGGACAATTCTAGCCAATGGCCAGTGGCCACTGTTGGAAAACAACTGGGCTGGCCACTACATTTTCCATGGAAATGAGTTAATGCCCATTATCATGCTACATTTGAACTACATTTGATAGTTGTCATTGCTTGCTATGATCACGACAGGGATACCAAGTAAGTAAATGGCGTTTTCGGCAACTCAAATCTGATTAGGTCATGAGATCTATGACAATTTTCCGACTTGCATCTGATCTGAGTGAAGTGCCGAATGCACAAACTAACTAACTTGAAGATTGAAACAACATTGATGGTTCATTGAATATCCTAAACGTGGTTTGCTTGAAAATAAACATGGCGATTAGTAATAAAATCGTCACTGTCCCGAGCCCATTGAAAACAGCGTTAACAACAATAATAAGGCTACTATCAGCAGCTGTTGCCATTTTCGAGAGCGAAGAAAACTATCGGAATAAAAAACACAATCACTTTCCCATAGTAATAAGGAAAACGTAGCGTAAAATTTTCGTATGAAACAATCGCATAAGTATAGTGTAGGAGTTCACTAACTTTTATTTCTCACAACACACTTGAGAAATATTGCAACACACCTTAATTATGTTTACATTTTCTTAATTTTTTCTCACGGCACACCCTTTTGAGAACCCCTAAGGCCATGTTCACTATGCCAGCGTCGAGTCAAGCAGCGAAATTTCAGTAGGACTCGAACAACGGATAACGAAGTTAATCCCTATTCAGAATTCGATCACTCGTTACAATTTCCTCTCCTTACTTCCTTGACAGGACTCGCAGCTTGGCTCACTTCACTCACTATGAACGCAGCCTAATACAGATTACGAAAAAAATAAATAAGCAAATAAGAAATTAATCCTCCCGAGGAAGGTATAGAAAAGTAGCGTAAGTGCTGAGGTCATCTATTTTTACACTTTTATCTGCACTTTTTAACCCCCCCCCCTTCATTTTTTTAATCGAAAAATTGATTTTCTCAAAAGTAGTATTTAAAAAATGAAAAAAAAGCTCTATCTTCTTTTGTTTCTCATCATTTCCGATAAAATTATATAAGACATGTCATATGTTGCCGTAGTTCTAAAGACCAAGTAACTGTCACCCCCACAATTCCGACCCCATTGGGACAATATAGCCCAAACTTCAGAGTAATGTTGATCTTGCTTAGAGGAATCTGCATACCGAATTTCACTCCTTTATATGCATAAATACGCGTAGACCTTTTGGTCCCCTCTTATTTCCGCTCCCGAAACTCCAAACCCAGTGGGCCATCAAAACTAAACTAAATAGTGAAGGCGCACATGCCCATAGTAAGCAACTTTCCGAATTTCAACCTTCTACCTCAAAAAATGCGGAAATTATGGAGGGAATGGATGGACAGATGGACACTGCGAAAACAATAAGCAGCTCCATTCTTCCGCTACTTAATAAATAAATAAACTTTTTTTTCCTCAACCTTTCATCTTCCTTGATATGAAGATGGACAAAAGAGAGGTTGTCATGGATTAATTTTCCGATTCCTTAGTCAAGAATTTTCCGACTGACCTTTACGTCATGATTCTGACTAGATTATGAGACATCACAAGTTATCTGCCGAAAACATTTTCTGAGCAGTCAGTCAGAACAGAGTTGCCAAATATGCCTAAAATCTAAATGGATGCAACCATTATATGCTGCTTTGGATTATAGTCCGTGTCTTCAAGTGTAGCGATAGATGTGCTCAATTTGCAAACTGCTATCCCATGACTTTTGGCCTTCGAGTGTACTGTGTCAGTCAACCAATTTCACGCATCGTGAATTTAATCTGCAAATCGGTAACACATCAGATAATTTCAGTTCTCTCTGAATACGTGGCTCAAAGGCGGCCAAACATCGTTAACTAACAAATTTTTGAATTTCATTTTAGCCCACCCCATCAAAGTACAAATAATTCATACATAGAACTGGACAGAAAAATACATCAGAATTCAATATTAAACAATTCCAAGCTACAATCAATGTTTCATATATTAAGCTAAAAAAAAAAAATTAAAAACTTAAAAAAGAAATTCATAAAACTTGATTTGGGAATAAAAAATTACAACATAAAAATTAAAAAATAATCAATCCCATTATGAAAACAGGCTCACTGCTTTCCCAATAAACAAAGTGGAAAGAAAAAAAAAAAACAAAAAAAAAAAACATCGACAGAGATGTGCCATACATTTTCTCCACTTAAAACTCACATCTCGTATTTATAAGTGGAAATATTCTATGGCATTTCTCTGTTAACACATCATGCAGGATTTAACTTTTGAGAATAACACACCAATTAAAAAAACATCCTGTAAAGTATCTTACAAAAACGATGCTAAAAGAGCCAAAGACTGTCTTGATGCCGAAAAACATTGGCAACAATAGACAGAGGACTACATGTCAGCTGACAGGCATCATAACACACTCGACCAGTATTAAAATGGACTGCAGGGGAAAATTTTGTTTTGCATTACGCAAACAAACACATTTCATGTCCCTGGAGAGATTATAACCCAAAACCAAAAAAGATTGTGAAACTCGAGTCGAGATTGTGAAACTCGAATCCTTGATTTTGGCCAATTTTTCTCAGTCAACAATCTTGTAATCATGTTTGAGCTTTTAACCATGCAAGAAACTTTACAACATATTTTTAAAAAAATAATAATTATTTCAACATTTAAAAAAAAAGGGCATTGTTATTACACAAAAATTATTCTATTGCAAGTTAAAAGAGGAAAAACAAACAATTTTACACAAGCTCTATTTTTCTAAAGTAAACAATTCTAACGACTTTCCTTTTGACAGCTTCTAGATAAAATATTGTATTTCTATATATTTTCCAGAAAGTGATTAGATTTGCTTATTTCCATTTACTGAATTTAACTATTATACAAAAGTTAGTATAAATAAACGTAAGTTATATACTGAATTAATAGATACACCAAATGGCCACCTTTTCAGGCATTAGACCCAATTAGATCTCCCCAATTTTTTAAATCAAAAAACTGATTTTCTCGAACATAGTATTTACAAACTGTAAAAGAACTATCTTCTTTCGTTTCTCATTATTTCTGATCAAATGATATATCACATGCGATATGTTGCCACAAGTAACTGCCATCCCCACAACTCCGACCCCATTGGGACAATTCGGCCCAAACTTCATAGTAATGGAGATCTTGCTTAGATGAATCTGCATACCAAATTTCACTTCTTTGTATGACAGACCTTTTGGTCCCCTCTAATTTCCACCCCCGAAACTCCCGACCCCAGCGGGCTAATCAAAACCAAACTAAATAGTGAAGGTGCACATGCCTATAGTAACCTACATTCCGAATTTCAACCTTCTACCTCAAAAACTGCAAAAATTATATGAGATAGTGAACAGACACTTTACTAATCTACTTCTAACTCGAGATAGTGTCCCAACACCGCTGTTTATTGTTAAGAAAATGCTTTCAATTACACAAATCAATTTAATTCATTATGGCACCGATATCAGGCTACATTCTAAGTCGATAAAATAATTGATTTTGGCCAATTTACTGGATAAGAGAATAATTTTACTCCGTTACTAATATTATTATCAGGGTTCCCACAGAAAATCTGTATCTCATTTCCCTGACTTTCCCTAACATCGACGGTCTCATTTCCCTGACCAAATCGTAATTTTTTTTAAAAAAACATGTCTCTATGACAGCTTTTCAGACACAATTTTATTATTATTATTATTATTATTATTATTATTATTATTATTATTATTATTAGTTGTCACAGTCTATAAAATTGGTATTAGTATCAGTAATACGAGGATTGTTCAAGAATTTTTGCCTCACAGGTCCGTAACTGGAAACATCAATAGAATTAATCAGTTATTCGATAAATAACTTAATGTGTCCAGTAAAATCTATTTCCCTGACTTTTCCCAGGAAAAGTTTCATTTCCCTGACAAATGCATGAAAATAGCCCTTCTTCCCTGACCACATTTCATATCCCTGACTATCCCTGACTTTCCAGAATGTGGGAACCCTGTATTATACAAAAAAATAATTATTCAAAGCCAGTATTATTTGTATAAAAGAGTACACCAATCAGGATTAAGAAACATTCTTCACTACGAAAAATGATCGAGTGTTTGGATGAGGAATTTTTATTGATGCATTTAAAATGCGAAGTTCTATTTTCAGGGCCATTTTTTGGTCATTCTCTTTCTCGGCAATAAAATGAGTATATATGATATCTATAAAGTTCATTCCAAAGGGATTTTAAAATAAAATGAGAAAACAAGAGCAAAGACACGAGCTAATAGCTGCAACATTGAAAAGTGAAAAATCGGGAGGTCTACCAAATCGGAAGTAAGCTAACCCGGAAGTGGGTTGAATTAAAATAGGCTAACCAGAAGTTTAGGGGGAACAATTTTTTTTTTTTTTTTTTATTTTGATTACAAATGATAAAGTAATGACTAACAAAAATAACTTAAAAAAATAACAAAAAAAATTTTTGAGTTGGCAACACTGAAAATAGCGTCAAATGCGCTATTTTCGCTACCCAAGTATTCAACAACTGGGGATAAAGTTGTAGCACATTCGTAACAGAAATGTTTTGTTCTCGGCATTGTGATCATGGAAATCGTGGAACATAGTCACAGAATACGAGAATTTTCAACTAATTTATTTACTGAATTAAAAATCGGGAGGGCGGAGATCAGTCTAAAAAGCAGGAGAATTGTTAGGTATGTGAGTTGAATTACCTCACCACAGAATGGTCCCAGTCGTGAAAAACAAGTGAAATTTGGGGAAGCTGTTGGGAGAGAGACAACATCGTTAATACTCTATTCCCCACTCACCTTCTTACACTAAATCATCACCAGGGCGTCTACAGAGTTTCTGAAAGTCAATTTAGTGACTTTCTGGGAAGTCTTGAAATTTTTTTCCCAGACTGGAGCGACCACATTTTTTACACGATCAAATTTTAATTCCGTGACTCGGAATTTTCGTGACCCATTTTCTAATTTCGCTACTCTTTCGGAACTTCCAGGATGTGTAGACACCTTGATCATTCGCCAAAGACAGCTAGCCATTTTGTTCTTCATCATGCACATTTTTACGTCCATTAAAAAGCCTACCCATCTCGATACTATTGAACCACTCAATCGTATGCCATAAACCTCACAAATCTGATGAATTCAGTAATATTACTGTTCTTCACTTTCAAAAAGCTAATATAACATGTTGCTGGTGTCTTGATTTTCTGAGGCATTGTGAACACTCGCCACGAACCCGAGAGTGGCATTAAGCTTTGAAAATGGAACCATGGCAACAAATCAGAACCAATTGTCATATGAGCGCACAATCGCAACTGCAGCGCTACAATGGGAATATTTAAAAATGGGGAGAGAGGAAAAAAAAACAAAAAACACGATCATGTGTCCCCTAATCAGACTGGTTCCCTCTTAAAGGGCTACACCTAATAAAGTGGCCATTCAGTGTATAAACAAACAAAAGCATTCCGATTATAGCATCTATTGTATCAAATTACAATCCAATCGGCAGTTTCTCTTTGTAAAATAATGTACAATAACTAATACAAAAATTCATTCCTTTAAAATTTAGTATCAAAGCTAACTTAGATGAACATTAACATAATAAAATGGTCACTTAATAATCAGGAGGTATAATTAAATCCAGTTATCAAGAAACTAAAGAGGTGAAAACAGGCTTATTATATTCATTATAAATATGTGATCAATTTACCAGTTTTTTCTCAATAGTTTAATTTTAACAAAGAGCAGATACACGTTAAAAAATATCTATTACTTCAGCAAAATATCAAAGCAATTTAAAGAGCACTGAATATAATTGAGCCACAAAAAAAAAAAAAACTAAAATTTTCATATCATAAAAAATACGATTCGGTATAAATTCTTAAAAATTTGCTAATCATCTCTCAGTTTGGCATTTGGCAATTATCTCTCAATTAACCATCAAATATTACAAGTAGCATACATTAAATTGCTGAGAATTTTGCCCAGTAACGAGAAAACGCATAACAAAAAATTTAAAAAAAAACTTAACCAAATATGGCCATGTTATTCGAAGGTTTTTATCAATCTATAAAACTATTTCAAAAGGGATAAAAATGCCTTTAAAGTCCCCTTACATGTTTTTAAAGCAGAGAAACACCAATCTTAGACTGTGTCTATTAACAGTGCACGTTACTGCGTAAGAACGAGTCTTCCACCTAAGGTACGAGCGTGTACAAAAAGCACTGAACAGCTAAATTTGTGAAATTACACAGGGTTCTAAAAGCCCTCAAATTACACAACTCCACAGCCATTTGCATGAGAACATCGCAAGAATGAAGGAATCCAATATGGCAGCAAATATGTCCTCAATACTGAAGCACCCAGTCCCATCAATAGTAGTCTCGTGATTTAGTTTTCATTTCATCAATTATCATTGACTTAAGTTACTGATCAAATTAATGCTTACAATCTAATATACTAATTCTATTATCTGTCGGTCCGTCTGTCCAAGGCCAACAAAGAAAGTTACAACAATCCGTCAGAAACCAGGGATTGTTGTGGCAAGACAATAAATCTCTGTCATTGTTATTTAATAAATAAACTGGAAAAAAAATAATAATTCTCTTGGTCTGTCCAAAGCCAAATATTTGGGTGGTAACTATCTTTTGAACGGGAATAGGTAGCCAGTTGAAATTTTCACAGAGTATGTGTTATTATGGTGGATGGCGGATTGTCTAACAAATAATAAATGTAAAAAATTTTTTTGTTGTTTCTATCGTAAAAACGGTTATACATACAAGCGTAAAACTTGGCATGATTGTAGTTCAAACTCGAAAGTGCGAGTTGGACTTGCGGAGCGCCAAACATAAAATCTTTTTTCAGGTGATCTGTTAATTTAATATTTGAAAACTTTTTTGTTCAAAGTGCTTATTTTATAAATTTCGACACTTAAACTATTATGTCTATAAATGCCGAAATCGAGAACACAGTGCCAAACACACTCCAGAACCTAGCATATTTTGGTAAATATATTATATGGTAGTACAGAACCCTCGATGCGCGAGTCCGACTAGCACTAGCCCAAATTATTTTTATATGCAGTTGAAGAGTAGCCTATATTGTAGCAGAATGTAAGTTTTGAACAACAGTCATGAGACGGTGGAATTTCTAGTAAATAACTATTTCTTAAGAATGCGGATTTATAAAAACACGATCATACAACAAAAATCAAAACCAATAAAATTATCGCCAATGACTGTATCAAAATAATTTCTTTAGACTGCACTAAGGCACAGGTCTGGTCACTCTCGAGACCAGTGATTCATGGGCGTGAATCCTGCTGCATGTATGTATTTTCGTGTTTGCAGTTTACTAACGAGTTTGGAAGCCTCAGTAGGTTATTCCCCTGCTAGAGTAAAATTTCAAACAGATCTAATTATAACAACCTCAACACCAAAAAGGTAAAAACAGGAGAAGAAAAGACGAGAATCCTTTCACTTTTATAATTAGACTGAATTCGAAAGTATAAGTTTTAATTTGTGTAGCTCTAGTTCTTGTCTTTAATTAAATTCGTTTTTCTTTTTTTTTAATCTAAAGTCGACAAATAGATCTACACCTCATGAATGACCCGCATTATCCGATCCATCCCTCAAGCATGAAAGTGCATGAAGGTGCACAAAAGTGCCTGTACCATGTAATTCGTGCAGTTGCGTGTGCTGTAATTAGAGAAAGTCTTCCTGAGAAATCCAAAAGCAAGGCATCATAGGAAAAAGTGCCCTTTTGCAATAAAAACATTCAACTAAGTTCTATAATCATCAATGATAGCTAAACAAGTCGAATTCCATGACCATAACATGTACAATTTGATATTTCATATTTTCAAATATTTATAAATTTTTTCAAATATTACAGAATCGAAATTATTTAATATTACAGTTCATATCAACTCGTATAAAAAAAATTTACATAAAAACGTAAAAAAAAAAATAATAATAATAATAAATAAATAAATAAATAAATAAATAAAAAAAAGAAAAAGTAAAAAAAAAATTTCTTCTTTGCACAGCTGCAAAGAACGACAGAGCTCCCCAGCAGTCCTCATGAAGTGGATGGCTGCGATGATTTCAATGATGTCGGTCCAGGTCCTCTATTTCCATGATTATCCCTTAAAACCTAGGCTCCGCAAAACTCAAAACCAATCGAATAATTATGAAAACACAGCGTTTAAAAACCTCACAGCAGATGCATGCTTTAAAGAGCATGAAATCAGAAAATAGAACTCCTATAGCACCATGGGCATCATACAACTGAAAATCTATCAAATAAACTATTAACTTTAGTACGGCACTCACAAAGTGCAAATGCTGTGAGGTTCGTAACTCCGCTGCACACAACACACAAACCCCTCCTTCAACATAAGAAAAAAAAAAACAAAAAAAAAAAAACTGTCTCATCTCCCCCTCTTTGGCAACTGCTCTTTAATTCCTAAAAAAACGCTTTGCGGAGTTGGTAATAGAGAGAGAGAGGATCACGAAATAAATGTTTTGAGTACCTTTCGGTGGGGATAACCACTTTGACAACTGCATTGGCTAAAATCTGCGAAGGAGGAAGGCGGCGGACATCGATCATAAAGTGAGAACAGACTCAGGTCATTATAAATTTCAAATAAATATATTTTTTTAAATTTAAATTTAAAAATTAAAACTAAACTGGCTACTAACAGTACAAAATTACTTTGAAAAAAATATAAAAGGAACTCTTCAATGCTTAAAAAATTTTTGAATGTTCGCTTATTTATATTTTTTTTTCTTCTAATATTCAAAATTTAAATAACAGAAGTGCGATAATAATAATAATAATAATAATAATAATAATAATAATAATAATAATAATA
>JAHWFO010041171.1:304802-335193 GCA_023313115.1 Rhysida immarginata
TAATAATAATAATAATAATAATAATAATAATAATAATAATAATAATAGCAGCAGCAACTAAAAAGATTTCAGTAATGGGAAAACAGCAATGCCTCAAAACTCTTTAAGAAACCAGAGCTCGAAAAAAGAAGGTAATCGAGTATTATCTTGGAATTAAGGAAAATAAAATACACGAACTACGTTCTACTTTGGATCTTATTCCAGAATCATTAATTACGAGTTATAAAAGATACTGGGCACCAAGTTAAAAAAAATATAAATTAAGCATTTTATCCACCAGTAACCCTGTGATGCATTACCTTCTCAAATTCCTCTTTAGTCTCCTGATCTCCAGGATAAGTTCCTGATGGAAACTAGAAGATAAGGAAACGAAAAGTGGAGAGAAAATTAAACGTTACTTTCATAAAAACAGATCTTTCTTAAAGGGTGAACTCTTTAATCACATAAAACTTTATTTAAAAAATCAAAGATGAGGTTAGAAATAATCATTTAGCATGAAGAGCGTTTTTGTAAGTTGCTTTCCATTTCGTAGCTAATAACTGCTGACTCATTTCAATATCGATTTCTTAATCATTGGATTGGAAAGGAGATCCATGGCCAGCAAGAACGTCAAATCTCACTCCTCTCTACTTTTTCCCTATGTTGGCACATTAAAGCCGTATCTATTAAAAGCGGACGCTATTTTTTGCATAGGAGTGCATTTTGCAAAAAACCGATCAATGCCTTGAACCGGGCTGTCTAAAAACCTTACGGAACAGTGCGGGATTACATATCACTGCAGCCAAGTGCAGGAAAATATAGCGGATTTGTATTAAACCTCCATCGATACAAATCATCCTGTCCCATCAATAGTTTGGTCGTTTAGTACGCATTTCTTTAATGAAACTTAAGTAACTCATCAAATTAATGCTTACATAAAAAAAATATTACTCTCCAAGAACAAATTTATCTAATAACTATAGGGTGACCAGATTTTTACGATGTTAATCCGAAAGAAGCAATAGGGCCACATGATCAACCACCGTGGGGAAAAAAATTATATTAAGAAAAAAAAAACATTCACTGATATAATTAATTCTCCATGTCACCCATGTAACATGCATAAAACATTCACAAAAAAAAAAAAGTCGTGTTTCGAAACATCGACGGATGAAAAATGTTTAAGACTCGTGGAAGTTGCTTAGTTTCGTATTTGCTGAATAAAATTTAGTTCTAATTAAAATTCCTTAATTATATTCATAATGCACAGTTTTGAATATTTTTAATGATTTAGTGCATTTTCAGAACAGACTGTTAGGCATGATCGCCGACAATGTGCACATTCCGATAGGCTAATTCGCCGACGACTTTGCTGCACTTTTGAAACATTGCTGCACAGAAGCTAATTGAATTTTCCAATTTGCAATTTCTAACACTCTTCTGCTGAAGTAAAAATAACGCACACTTATAAATGAATTTATGTGATAATTCTAAGAAACATCGGAAGGAAAGTTAATTTCGACAATGGCTAACTGAATGTGAAAAACTCGGACTTGGAGTTACGAAATATTAGGTTAAAAAAAAAATATATTTGGTTCCGCCATCGCTTCCAAGGGTGTCCCATACAAGTTTGGATGGTTCCCTGTTAGCATAATTAAATTCATTTTTTTAAATTAGTCTATGAACAGATTAACACCACATGCATGATCATTTTGTCCAATATATCCCCTACCCATGAAGTAGTGTGCGCTGTCAATAGACACGGCCAAAGGTATTGGTATATGAAACCCCAATAGAAACTGATGCAATGTCTACATGAAAACAGACAGTAGGGATATTTTAACGAGTGCAACAAAATTCCAAGTACTGTTGTAATGCATGTATGTATCGAGGCTGGCATTCGTAAGTTGTAAGTTTTCACTAATGACGTGTATGTTGTCTATGATTAAAAATAAAATGGTTTGCTTTGAAAACAAAAGCAGCTTACAAAAACGATCCTCACACATATTACTCCTTCAAGAAGTCGTGGTGCCTGAAATATGCATTCTGATTCTTGGTTCCCTATATCAGAATACTCAGTTTATAGTCCTCTACCATCTGTAGAATTCTGACCCTAAAGCTTTGAGACAACCTGTATGTTAAAAAAATTTACACAAAATTTTTTTTTTGCTCCTTCTGAATATAGAAAACACGTTGGCCAAATTTTAGATTGGGAAGTGAAAATAACTCATCAACTAAAATGATATTGGTCTATAAGAAACTAGACGGTATTCAACTTAAGTTTGCACCCCATCAAAACAAACCGTGTCACCCACCCTTTGAATCGTTTTGTGGCAGACTCATGATTGGTGTTGTGTCTCGGCGGTTCTCAGCTCATATATCTTTGGAAGATAGCACAGTTGTACAATTATATACACAGTTCACAGCTGAAACCAATGAAGAGTTCAGAGCAGAGCTTTCCAAACTGGGCGTCATCTGGTCGCTGGTTTTAGTATAGCTAGGGTGTCACCATATAAAAAAGAGCTATTGGGATAGCTGTTTGGAAAGCATTGTGGACCATGGGATTTCAATTTCTAAAAATACAAAAATTAGTACCAAAAGTCGCCACCAATAAAATTTTGGCACTGTTTACCAAATAAAATGCATTAATTTGCATAAACACGTTCCGTGTAGCGATCTCGAGTATAAAAGCAAAGGCTGGGAGAATTCTCATCATTCTGAGGCCAACTGCCTTTAGATCGCCCTTACCTGATACGGGACCGTGCTTTGCTAGTCAAGCTGTGTCATCAGCGGGACGAGAATGCCAATGCTGCCCTTCGTGAATTTCGGCAGTTAAACAAGTTGCGAAAAGGACCGATCGAGACGCAGTGCGTGACTTTTTCGCCCAGAAACTGGAGGAGTGGTTTCGCGAGGATATCTGCCATCTGGCTTTTCGTAGGATGAAGACCATCGAGCATGATGGACTCTACTTTGAAGATTAGCAATTGATGGTTCCTGTCTGGTGCCCATTTAAAATTTTGAGCAGTGATCGGCCACTACTTTTGACTCTACCTCTGTATAATCGCTCACTTTCTGGTGTTAAACACTTACTCGTGTCTGCTAAAACGTCACATAATTTTGAGAAAACGTCCTTTTAAGTACTTACGAATGAAAACTATTGTTGCTAATTTACTCTTCTAGAACATTCACAGTTCTAAGCTTTGTCCAAGTGTGAAATAGACATTAAAAGCAGCCTCATTAACATTCAAAGCAAGAACCAATGTTCAGTCAATGACGTCGAGCAAAAAGCCATAGGCATTTGATTTGACGGGGTGAAAGCTTAAATTCAAAGAATGTACATAGTGGAAGGTTGTCTAATCATAACTGATATCATCCAAGTATATACTTGCAGAAAATGGAGAAAATGGAAAATAAATGAGTGGAAGGGTTAGAGAAACAGAAAAATTTTACTTTTCTGAAGCATTTTTTTTAATAAAATAATTTTGTACTATTATGCAAAACAATTACAATCGACTCGCGTTATAACGAAAAGTTTTCATAGACCCAGTTAAATTTAAGAAAAAGCAACTACTTATAACAAATTCTTGCGGACCAACAATCCAGGGTTCGCTCTAGGACCAAAATTCGTCACTGTCCCAAACCCATTGAAACAGTGTTAACGACTTTCATCAGCTGTTGCCATTTTCGAGAGCTAAGAAAACGAAATACTTGGAATGCTATCGGATTAAAAAACACCACTGCTGTCCCTCTAAGTCACGGTTGGCTATGTCGTGAAATCAGATAAGGCGCGGTCCGTGGCGCTATCTGTCGCTGTACAAAAAAACTAGCTATGTTGCGATTCCCTACGTCGCGGGTGGTGAAATCTTGGCTCCCAACATTCGTGACAAAGAGGAGCAGGAGTGTACCACTTTCCTGTAGTAGGAGGGAAAACATTGCCAAAAGTTTTCGTAGCAAAACTATCGCGTGCAGGGGTTCTCAAACTTATTTCTCGCGCAATTTCACAATACGGGCTGTGCCTCGGCACACCCTTTTGAGAACCCCTACCACAGATAATGGGAGGGGGGGAACCCATTTTTTCCCTTAATCTTCCTTGACCCTGCAGTGGACAAATCAGAGGCTACGTCATGGATTAATTTTCTGACTTCTCAGTCAAGAAATTTTTTCGACTGAGTTTTACGTCACAATTCTGACTAGATTATGATGTCGCAAGTCCTCTGCCAAACATGTTTCCTGAGCATCAATCAATGAGAATCAGTTGCCGAATATGCCAATATGGTCGAAAAGTCATCACTCCGTGGCTGTAACTTTTTTATTTGTTAACCGATTTTCAAAATTCTTTTTCTATCTGATACTTACATTTGCCCTCTATGTAATGCACTATTCACTTTTCGACATAATCCCCATCCCTTTCCAACGCGTGACTAGTCGGGTGAACCCGTCGGGATGGAATTCCGGGGTTTAGTCGACACAAGGACTGTATGGCAGCTTTGGACCCTCTTCTGCCACACGATAACGCCCACCCGCACACAATTGCCACACACAAGCGGCGTTGCAGTGTATACACTTCAAAGATGAAAAACTGCAGTTCAAAAATGAAAGACCTTGCAACTTTCACCACTTCCCAAAGAAGAAAGACCACCTTAAGGGACATGAGCTGCATTCTGACGACGAGGTAAAAGATGCCATTCAATCCTCGTGTCGACAGCAACCCCAGAGTCCCTCTCCGACGTGTTCATCCGACTAGTCATGAGTTGGCGCAACGCATGAAAAGGGATGGAGGCTATGACGAAAAGTGACTAGTGCATTACATAGAGGACAAATATAAGTATCAGAAACAAAAAGTTATGAAATCAGTTAACAAATAAAGTTATGGATCAGGAGGCAAAAATTCTTCAACAACTCTCGTATATCAAACAGTCTTTGTTCAATTATGTTCGACTACTGATATTTCATCACCGTTTAGTCGCAGTGATTCAAATTTCAACTAAAATCTACGAATGTGAAAAATATATTTTCTTACATTAAAAAAAATTGAGTTTCCATAAAATGAAACATCGGTTATAACAAACTTTTAATGAACTTCGTTATAAAGCGAGCCGACTGTATTACAATCCGATTTTTGTAAAAAGCATACTTAAACGTTAAAAATTCAAAAAGTTACGTTAACGTTTACTCACCTTGCCTCGATCCCTCTTGTCTGGCTGTGCGTTGAACGGAAAACCAGAGGGAGGTGGAGGCAATGTCATCTCCACTAACGCAGGTGGAATGTAGACAGGATGCGGGGGAATCGGAACAGCTTTACCCCATCCTAATTTCATCTCGTAACTCATTATCTCTTTACCTGTACAAAATATTTAAAGGCAACAAAAAAAATTTTCTTTACTCTAATCCCGTTTTTCAATAATAAAATTTCAAGCACATTTTGCACAAAATCAAATTCATTTACTCACCGTTAAGGGCTTTCAACGCCCTCTCGCCGTCCTTTCTGTTCATGAAAGCGACAAACCCGCAATTGCGTCCTCTAGCTTTCTCCTCCTCGGAGCGAGGCCACATAATTTTGACACTAGCCAAAGGCCCGTATTTGCCAAAGATTTCGCAAAGCTGCTGCTCCGTCATCTATTAAGACAAAAACAATAAATAAACTCGTCTATAAACCTCAAAAATAATTAACTGAAAAATTAATAATTGATTGTTCTCTCAAAACTTTTCAAATGCACAAATCACGAATTGAAAAACGTACGTTAATCGAATTTCGTTTTTTACGACATTAATAGGCCACGGATAGTTCCGCGATATATCTCAACATTAATTAAGAGAGGGGGGGGGGGTCAAAAAATTTTTGAGAAAATCCAATAAATTAAAAATTTTCAAGAAAATCTTTGAAAAGAACTGACAATTTAAATAAAACGAAAAAGCATCAATAAATATAAACATTTCATAGTGTCTTCCCGTACATTTGAAAATCAACTTACCTTTGGATTAAGATTACCCAAATAAAGATTAGTGGTGCTCGGATCACCTGTATCATATGAACCATAACCCGACGGTCGATATTCATCTATTACAGCAAACATTCCAAGGGATATCAAGGGATTATGTTTGCAACAACAAGCATTTCGTTTTCAACGGTAATGTCTAACTGCAAGTGCACAATTTATTTCAATCATTTAAAAGTAGAAAGCGTGTAATACTAACCTTTGAAGCCCGCATTGTTGTTTTCCACGGGTTCAAATTTGGGAGTCGGTCCCCGAGGTACAACCTCTTTCATATGGGATTTTAACCGATGCCTCTCCTCACGCTCCTCTTGTATGCTAAAATGTTGCGTGAACAATAACAATCCTTAAATAATTATTTCAGTAGAACCTCGCTAACCTAACCATTTCCCATTGGTTGCAATAAACGGCTCATACGCTAAGGTCAAAAGTCACGTGAAAGCAATAAGCAAATTGAACGCTGCTATCACCTCTGCAGGGTTTTCCTTAGGCCAAATGATTTTAGTGACTGCCCGGCTGAATACAGGAAAAGCTCCACAAGCCGCATAATGTTTTATTCATTTTTAATTGTTGTCCGCAATGCTATTTTATCTTTCCACTTACTTGATAAAATTTTCTGGGGAGGACACTGCCTACACATGACATGGACTAATCCAAAGCATATAACAGTTGCACTCATGTACATTCATCCACCTGATATCATAAAATTTCAAGCACATTTTGCATGAAATCCGCAATAGTGATCGTGGGCAATGAGAACTATCCAAATTCAAATGTGGCAGATGCATAGGGAACGCCTTTTCCGAGGTCGTTCAGAAATTCATCGAGCCCGACCACCTAACTGCTCTTCAACCAGGACCACTGGTGTCTAGCTAAACAGAAAAAGGAAGGGAAAATTCCGCAACCTGGACTAGAACTAGGGACCATGCCTACCGCTGTTACAATACATCCAAATGGGCTTCCATGAAGCCACCAAGCAGAGCAAGCACCCCGACTCGCAAATCGAATCATCCTTGCCCTTTTCCTTCTGTTTGAGTTAAAACTGTCCAGTTGAACTGACAAGCCACAGTGCATGAAATCACTACCACATTCAACGTAGGCACTTCCAGATCCATACCAGCAGTGTGCTTTAATATTCATGGATTATGATAGCAGATGACCCAGCACAGCATCACTCGATTCGTGAACAAGTTAATACCTCGAAAAGTGGAAACTGGTTGCATAATCCAACAAATCATAGTTCAGGTGTGGTGCAGGTCTTAAGTTGTTGGTTGGTTTGGTTTGTTTGGTATTAAAGTCCTTTTCAACTGCTATGGTCATTTCAGGACGGCATTATAGGGGCCGCAAATTTTGCCTCGCAAGGGTTCTTTAACGTGCAGCCGACGAACGACTACACGGGACCAACGGCTTTACTTCCCTTCCGAAGGAAGTGCGTGATCTCAGGATTTTCCCCCTGAAAAAATCCTCGTCGTCCTCGGCCGAGGTCGAACCCGCGTACTCGGGCTTCAGAAGTGATCATGCAACCACTGAGCCACCGAGGCCGATGCAGGTATTAAGTTGTCAGCAAAGTACTGTGTGGGCTGTTCTATTACGTGGTAATAGTTGGGTCCACTGCATGAGGTTTAAGTGCTTCTTATTTTATCATTTCAGATTGTTTGATATACTACTTGCTATATTTTATTGTTGAATATTTTAGAGTGTCAAATAGGTGGACAGCAAGGTCTCCTATCATGAACACAATTGAGCAAGTAAGAGAGAAACGTACATAATGGTCCTCCTAGACCATTGTTTCCCAAAAACTTTCAAGGGGTTCACCAAAAAATTTCAGTAATGGATCAACCTTTTGCATACTGAGAACCGGCACCCAGAAAGACCTTATTGACCATTTTCTACTGCTGCTTAGTGACTCTTGTTGTATACCCCAACAATAATGGGGTCTTCCAGCAGGCTGAAGCTCTATGTCATCAAGCCCGAATGGTTCAGAACTGATTTGAGAAGAATCCAGGAGAGTTCCAACGAACAGCGTACCCAGCTCGTTCCCCAGTTATGGGACATGTTCAAGTGGTTCCTGTGAACCAAAACTAGAAATCTATGGCGGCAACCCAGATAACATGGCAAAACGTCTTGCCAGAGGCTTTCCAGTCTCGTGTGGAGTCAATGCCACGTCGCGTTACTGCTCTTTGTCAGGACAGAGGAGGTCACGCACGTTACTGAGCTGCTGCTATCTCATGACGTTTGGACCTTCCAATTGAATAAGGTTTTATCCTTCAACCACAAGACAAATTGTGGGAATACGAACATCAAATAAATCAACGATAAAAAGAATTTCGAATGATCCAAAAAGGATTGGAGTCTTAATTAGTTTAAATTAGCGAGGCTCTACCGAATTTAAATAAATAAACAAATACAAATGTCGACGAATATTTACATTTTTAATTCCTCCTTAAATAATTCCAGATTACTCTTTTTCTTTTCTTTTTCCTTTTTCTTATTCTATAAAAAGAAAAGCGAAACTCTTATATGCTGAATATTAAAAAAAAAATATTTAAAAGAAATTGAAAATACAGAGTAGGACCTTTTATCCAGAACACTCAAGAGTTAGGATATTTTGGATAAGGGGTTTTCCCGTAATTTGGAGCACTAAATTTTATAATCAATTGAACAACATTTGTACGATGTAGTTCAACTCATTCTATGATTACAGTCGACTCGCGTTATAACGAAATTACTGAAATAACGAAGTTTTTCATAGTCCCCGTCAGTTTTGTTAAGAAAAAACAACTGCTTATAACGAAATCTCTTTTAACGAAAAATCGGGTAAAACAAAGTAATTTTTCTATGACACGTAATTGAATGTATAGTAATTTCACACCTGATATAACGAACTAAAAACTACGTCGTAAATTGGGCAAAATAACGATTTATCGTAAAGGCCATTCACAATACACGCCATTAGGCTTATTTCGTAAAGACGAAAAACAGTAAAAATTGTACGTTGATTTTGAGAGTGCGGAAATGACGTCTTTGTTTGCTTGAAAACCGCCAATAAGAATCCATACAAAAGCGGAAATGCTGGAAAACAGAGAAAGATCGAAAGCGGAAGCAAGTAGGCCTATTCTTCAGATTTACGATCATTGATCGATGATTACGAAAAATAGATGCAAAAATCTTTCTAGAAAATATCATGTACTGAAGAAAAGGAAAAAAACATTATAAAAACATCAAATGCTGATAAAGAAGCACATGTTGGAAAGAAATTTATTCGGAACTCAATGGCTTTAACCTGGGAGGGGGGAGGAGAAGAGAGAACGCAAACAAACGAACAAGTTCGCGAATTTGTTCTTTGATTTATATCAAACAGTTTAAAAATCTTTCAAAGATCTCTAAACTGTTTGTTTATATATCAACTCAGCATCTCGATCCATTAGAAAAGACAGATTTTCTATTATAAAAACTCATTCCAATGAAAATCTGTTTTTGGCAATATTTGATCAAAAAAATTTCACCAAACGAGCAAAGTCGAATGGAAATCACATTTTTTGTTTGATTATGTTCGATTAAGGATATTTCATAGCCGTTTAGTCGCAATATCTCAAATTTCAACTAAAACCTATGAATTCTCAGGTGAAAAATGCATTTTTACATTAAAAAATTGGGTTTCACATATAACGAAATATCGGTTATAACAAACTTTTTAAGGATTCCAGTGAACTTCGTTATAACGAGAGTCGACTGTAGTGCTCTAAGAAAAACCTCTTAGCCAGAGTATCCCGAGTCCCGAGCATTCCAGATAAAAGGTCCTAAACTGTATTAAAAAAAACACACAAACATTTACGTTTGAAGTGAACGATACTCTGGAATCCGATTTTGTCTTTTCAAAATCACTATTTATCGGCTTATCACTATTCCTATCTTTTGGTTCATCTCGCCTAAAGTCATCCCTCCTGAGTTGAGGAGATAAACTTACGTCGAGCATTTTGGAGGTGGGACGATAAAGTTTACCCGTTTCCCTCGAGACCCTTTCCTCTGTGGAATAAACGAAGAGCTTACCGATGAGTAACTTTTTAAAGAATTTTCAAAACTTAAATAATAACAATAAACACACAAACCTCTCGTCCCGGCATTGAACGTTGTTCCACGAACAAACGTTTTCCCATGTTTAGTTGGCTCGTCGAACGATGCAATGAACTCCTCGTAAACTTGGGCTGCTGCTACTTCATCTTCCTGCAAATAATAAGGCTAGACCAAAGTCGAGATGGATTAATCACTAGGAAAAAGGTCTTTCGCCAGGGCCGGTTTCAGACAAGTTATAAAATTCTATCTCTGTTTGTAGATCTGACAGGGAAAAAATTTTGGCATGCATGAAATCTGACAAATATGCATGTACAATGTTTGTATTATCAAAAAAAAAAAAAAAATTAACCCTCGCTACCAAGATTAAACATCAATTTCTCGGCTAAAAATTGTGTGATATCTTTGTGTACAAAGTGTAATCGTCTGAAAATTGTGTGATATCTTTGTGGCATCAAGATATTTTGTTTAATGGTTGGACTTGTGGACTAATGTTTTTTTGTAGATGACTACGTCATGGTAACGAAACGCGAGCTGGGTAACAAAGCCAAGCTCTCCGTCTTCAAATCTGTCCCCATTGGGACCTATGGTCATGAGGCTTGAGGTGAAAATATGTCCCCATTCTCACCTATGGTCATGAGGCTTGGGTAATGACCGAAAGAGTGCGATCGCGGGTACAAGCGGCCGAAATGAGATTTCTGAGAGGTGTGGCAGGTGTTACCCTACTAGATAGAGTGTACAGCAGCACAATAAGGGAATCTTTAGGTGTTGAGCCGCTACTTCTCCGCATTGAGAGATCTCAGTTGCGCTGGTATGGCCACGTGATACGGATGCTGCAAACTAGTCTTCCTAGGCAGTTGCTATTTTCCAAGCCGGTGGGTAAGAGACCAAGGGGTCGGCCTAGACCCAGGTGGCTAGACTACATGGAGAATCTGGGTTCGAGTCGCTTGGATATTACCAGGGAGGACATGCGCCTGATGGCGGAAGATCGCGATCGCTGGAGATCCTCCATAGGGCTGCTGCCCCCGCGACCCTAACGGATAAGCGGGTTTGAAAAGTAAGTAAGTAAGTACTATGTCATGGTTGAGGCACAGACAGGTTCATCATCAGTTCATTCCTATCATTCAAAGGTTCTGCTGGTCTGATCTCACACGTACGTGGTTTACGCAAGAGGATTCTGAATCTACGTCATTAATGTTGTGAATATGGTAAACACATCGACTTTCAAAATTAACATAACTGGGGTCACACTGCTGATCACCACTTTCGCCAACGGCCTAAAAAAAACGAAGTGGCAATTCATATTTAGAAGTAGCGAAATTCCATGCCAAACAAAAAATCATATTCCATCACAATCTTCCCTAATCACCATCTTCAGCAAGGGCTATTCTTAAATTACTGGGATGCTTAAAATTATTCGGATCATTTTATTGTGAATTGACTTTTAGGAGTCTCGTAATGTGCAGCGACTTTTGAGCCTCTTGCAATCGTCACCAGTCAGGGGTCTATCTAGGGCTAATTTGGTACCGTTTAAGGGTACCTTCAGAAAATTATTTTAAGTGGAAACGATATCTTCACAAAATTTTAATGGTGTTTATCAACATATTACCGTAAAAAGGGGTGACTTCGGCCAACGTTGAAAAATGCAGAAATGACGAAATCGCGTTTAGGTGGGTTGTCTTCGGCCATTAAAAAAGTTTTTAAAAATGTTTTACAAGCTTGGTTTACAAACTTCGATTTTACTAGAACTGTCTGGCCTCCAACTTTCTTCTAGTGCCTCTTCTTCAGTTTATCACCCAGTGTTGATCTGGGCACTCCAAACTTTTCTGCTGCTGCCCAGGCACTCAACGTTCCCTTTTGAACAGCACTGATTGCTTTCTGAAGACTTTCTTCAGTATGCTTTAAGTAATTTCGCCCACCTACCACATGAACATACTTTCGTGGCATGGCCGAAGTCACCTCCCGTTTTCGATCAACATAATTTCTTTCGATATGACTTCAACAGGCATAATAAAAGTGAAAGTTGAAACGACATTATGAAACTTGTACCTAACAATTTCCGACAATAGTAAAATCTTAAATGAAAACCACAAACCACTGCAGCCAATTCTTTCTAAAGTTGTGAAAATTACCGAAATTTCAAAAAAGTTGCGAATTTCACTGACAATTTCAGCTCAATCTGCCGGGATTGACAACCACGTGTTTTCGATAAAGTGTAGACCTGCCCACATTCAAAAATATTTCGCGGGTTTTTAAGTTAAGCCATATTCTCACTAGATGGCTGTATATTATTTGTTATTAGAAGTCACCCCATCTTACGGTACCTTCGAAAATGCGCGTTTATCAATGTAAAAAATATCAATTCAAATAAATAAAAGATGCTAAATGGAAATCGGGCTTTAGTTGGCATCAATGCTGCCAACTTAGCAGGGACTCCTTGAAGTTTAGCAATATTTAGCATATTTAACCTCTTCAAGACCAGTGACGAACATGCGTTCGTCAAGCTAAACCCTCTGTTCAATACCATGACGAACATGCGTTCGTCATTTTCAGTTATTAATTCTATTAACGAAATGAAAACGTGGTTTTTCAGGAATGAAAGAGTAAAATCATTAACCTGAACAGTTTATTCTTTCATGGGTCCATTTTCCTGTCGACAGATGGAACCATTGCGTTTATTCCTTGATTGCTAATTTCAACACCAATGTACATTGTATTTGGACAATAAGCAACAATGCTTTTGCTCCTTTTTTGTAAAAAAAAAATGGATGATTATGATTACGTTGATGCAAGTTTTGGATGCCGAAGATCCTGATTTTGAAATATATATTGATTCTGAAACAGAAATATTCTTACAAAATTGTACGCAGAAATTAACTTTTTAAGAACACTATTCCACTGCCATTGCTATCCCAGAAGCCATTGCCAACTATGGCGTTGGGCCCTGAGGCGGGTTCTTTATCTTAGCCGGATTTGATAGAGATACCCAAAAATGAAGTCATCGGATGGAAAATCAAGCAGAACGCTAGGCTGAAACAATGATATGACGTCATCACCTGGTGCCAATGTCAGTCAGCTGACGAAGCCGCTAAGATAAAGAACCCACCTCTGGATAACAATGTGATCGGATGAAAACGTGAAGAGATCGTTTGAATTTCATACTGTGAAACTCTTTACAAATGCGATAAATACGGATAATTTGCTTTTGTAAGTTAAACAATATACGGTGATAATTTTTTGACTTAATAAACGTTAGAAATTTTGATAGGCGACGTCAGAAAAACTAACATCGATGTTTAATCAGCAACTAACCGTCGTTGATTGTTAAACTGCAAAACATCAACTTTTTGTAATTTCTAAGTCCATATATTATTTGGAAATAATAAATGTCCTAGTATATTTACGTGTTCCTTCATTAGAATACATTAACATAAAAACTTATTCAATATCAATAGATAATGATTTCCAAAGGGTTAAAGAAAATAGAAATGAAACATCGATGGTGCATAAGCATCGAAAATTCGATGGCCGAAACTTTTTGAACACCGATACTTTCGGCTACTCCATTTCCAGGGATCCATCTAGGGCCAATTTGGTACCGTTTAAGGGTATCTTCTCAAAATTATTTTAAATGGAAACGGTATCTTCACAAAATTATTTGGATCGGAATGGTATCTTCACAAAATTTTAACTTCGTGTGTATCAACGTATTACCTTCAAAAATAGGCGTTTATCAGCGTAAATAATAACGATTCAAACAATAAAAAAGATTTTTTAAAATTAAACCCAGTGTTTTATATTTTTTGTCAAAAATTTTCACAAAATCTAGGTATTTTCACAAAAATGGGTATGGATTTTGAAATTGTAGATAGACCCCTGATTTCAGCCATGCATTAATACATGTAAATCTAATCGAGGCACGCAAATAAAAAATTTTCCTAAGAAATTGAGCACGCAAACGTGAACTTTTTTTTTTCAGTGTATTTTCTTAAAGGATGCGTGTGCATACTGCATTGAATGAATTAAGATCGTTTTTCTTATCCCAAGATGATGCTTTGGATGAACTGCTTAATTGCTTTTATAAATGGAACGACTATGTAAGCAAAAAATTAATTGTTAAGAGTAAGCAAACCATGATAACGGATTATTTTGTCCAGAACACAGAATAACAATAAAAGATAAAAATTGTCTATTTTTTGTCTTTCTCTGATATCACGAAAAGATTTTTGGTTCCATAGGATTTTTTATTAAACGGGTTAGAGTGTATAAAGAAATACGGTTATAACGAACAAAATTGCAGACATTTAAAAATTCGTTTTCTTATAAGTGGGTTCAACTGTATTCCTTTTCCCTGAAAATTATCAAATAAGGGGGGTCAATTTAAATTCGACGTCGGGAATCTATTCAGGTAAATACCAATGACGTATATTAAAGATAGACTCCGAATCCTATTGTTGTAACTTGAAGCAAATTGGGAAGCTCCATGCCCAGAACTGACATGGCCAAAAGTGAGTGAAGATGATGCAAAACACATGCTAAACACAAGAGTAGGTGATTAATAATTCTGTCACATGCCGATCACGGAGTGATAAGTTTATCTTTTCGTTTACTTTGTATTTGAAATATTTTATTATATTTTATAAAGAACGGATATATATTAAGAGAAGGACGAGACACAAGAATACAATAAATAATAGTTATTAATTAAAAAAACAAATTAAATAAAAAATAAGATATAATAAACAAAAAATAATTAATCAAAGCAATCCGAGAAAGCAATTCGAGTCTTTTCTTATTTGGAAATTCAATTCCCTCACCCCTAATGGCATTAACCTTAGCAAAGGCACCATTCCCTCATTACCTTTCCCATGTCCCTCTCCAACTTCAACTATTCCTTAGTTTGTCGCAAGCCCTATGGGCCCTTTTCTTCTTTCTTTTTTCTTTATCTTATCTTTTATTTCTTCTTTTTAATGTTCTTTCATATTTTTCTACCTTTGACCCGATGCTCCTACATGTGGGACTATTTTACAGGGTGACTAGCGACCGGGAATTGTCAGGGAATTTTTTTTTTTTTTTTTTTTTTTTTTTTTTTTAACCGGGAACAGTCAGGGAATCATAAAATCGAAAATTTTGAACTATGTCAATAATATTCTTTCATGACAGCCTTTTTTGTCTGCTGATAATCAGGAAAAATCAAGGAAAATTCAGGGAATCTTTTTGCTAGGCACCCGATCATTCCTAAACATTTTTATAATTTCATTTTTATATGTATCATCCTATTGCATTTTTCTCGCCGCCCCCTTATTATTTCCTATTTGTCCTCCGTCCTGTCCTATCCCAACAGTTCTTCTAATTAATCTCATTTGATCTCATTTGTTCTCTTCTTGTTTTTCAGCCAATACCGTAATACTATTCCACATGCAAACTATATATAAACCCGTCCGTTAGTACAACTTTCATAACTTCAGGATAATTCTCTAATATTCTATTTGCTTTTAGAGAATTATCCTTTTTTGCTTTGATAAAGGATAGTCTGTCTCCATCCGAAACGTCAGCTTTTTATTTTGATTTTGATTAATTATTTTTGTTTATTATATCTTATTTTTTATTTAGTTTGTATTTTTAATTAATAACTATTATTTATATTTTATAAACAATTTTTAGATCATGGTTTCAATTTCAATATCGTTTCGATTGTCTTTCAGTTACGTATTTTCATTTCAGTTACGTATTTTTGATTTATTTTTGTGGAAAATGATTCCCGATCCTTTTTCTTGTCTGTTTGTACAGTTATACGCAGTTTAACTTTGAGGAATGGTTTTGAATTAATTATTCCTCAGGCCCAAAATTTTCAAAAACAAAGCAGCCAGACAGCTAATTACTCCACGGCTCACTCCTGCCAGAACTATCATGGCTCAATTTGCTTCACTTTTTGCCGCTGTTAACAACAGGATTCGGAGTCTATCTTTAATATACGTCATTGGTAAATACGGTATATTTTTGAAGAATTTTAAGAAAGAAAATCCAACCAATAAGCTGAATACGAAAGGAACACTTTTTCAATTACACTTCTAAAAACAACACGGTTTAATCTTTAAATCGGTCTGATGCCTTTAATCCGACTGATTTGGATTTTTCAATTGAAAAATGGAAGGAAAAATTCTGCGACCCGGATTCGATCCAGGAACCTCGACTATCATGGCCGATGCCTCTACCAGTTGGGCTATTGCAGACACCACGGACAGCCAAGCTGTCTCAAGGTGTCTTAAAAACAACCAAGTTGTCACGGTTGAAAGCCCAATGGGAGACGGGAACCTGGCCCGCAGATCGAGAATTTCTCCACTCCAAACCATCAGAAAGTTGATGAACTCACAATAATAATAATAATAATAATAATAATAATAATTATTATTATTATTATTATTTTTTATAATATTATAAATATTATATTTTTTATTATTTTATATTATTTTTCATTTTATTATTTTATATTTTTTATTATATTTTTTAAGACACCTTGAGACAGCTTGGCTGTCCGTGGTGTCTGCGATAGCCCAATTGGTAGAGGCATCGGCCATGATAGTCGAGGTTCCTGGTTCGAATACGGGTCGCAGAATTTTTCCTTCCATTTTTCAATTGAAAAATCATTACCTACGCTTGGAGACGTATCTCCAGTTAATAATAATTATTATTATTTATTTGATTTGGATTGCTGGAGTGAATAATTCGTGAAAGACCGAATAAATGTTCAAAAACTATATTAAGAATTTTTTATTAAGCTTTTATATGCTAATTTTGTTTTGTCTATTGATATTGCGTATTTATTGCTATATGAGTAAATTGGGCACATGTTTGCACTAATATAAAAAATGAAAAAAGTTCTGCTTTGCAACAGAAAGAATTCTGACCGAGGATGGTCTAAGGCCGAAGCGCAGCTACGTAATAAATCTACTGTTGCAAGGAAGAACCTTTTTTATTATTGCTAAGTCATAAATAAATTTTGCTAATATTATATGTTTTATTTCAGAACATGCATAAACCTCACATGAGTATTTAATTAAAATCTCCAGCATTTTAAAAGTTTATTTCCCAATAATAACAAAATTATTGCCATATTTTCTAATCTCAAAAGCAAAAAGAACGAATTTTTGGGGATCTTAGGAAATATGATAAGAGGCAGTTGCTGATACGAGGGCGTTATCAGACACTCCAGTCTTGGAGGAGCAACAAAGTACTGCTGTTCAATTGTGAAATCGTAAATAATGAAACAGTATACGATCTAAACATTTATATAAATTTCATAAAGCTGAAAACGACCAGGCAAATCAAAAAATGAATCATCATAAATATTAAAGCACACATCGATTTAACATAAAAAAGCGCTTACCTTTTTCCTGATATCATCTTGCTCTTTCTTACTAGGCCTTTTGGCACTTTGGGATCCACTGATCATGAAACCCTTAAGCTTATCCCTATCCGACATCTACATCAAAACAAAGCATAACAAAACAAAACAAAAAAATTATATTAAAACATGAACTAAAAAGGTCAAGGCTAAGAGAAACAAGCATTGATACTAGCAATGGTGATCAGGAGCGTTAGGCTTATGAAAGCAACGGTGAAAGAATCGATCAAGCCCTCAACATTAAATGCAAGCTATTCTAAGGTATAAACGAAATATCTGTAACAATTCCGCACTTCTCCTTTTAATTATTACGATTATTACGTTAAGGCTAGGATTGCAAACGGTTCAATTTTTACCTTCCCAAATCGCGGCGGTGAAAAGTCATCATCATCAGCCATTTTGCTTGCTTGCTTTCGACAAGGGAATGATCAATTACCCCAGCGCCCGCGACTTCTGTTGACAGTTTTTTGAACTAGCCAGCACCGCCTCTGAAATTTTACGAGTTTCATAATTTAAATTATTGAATACAAAACAAAAAGCTGCAATAAACGTCTGAAACGCTTTATAAATTTTATAAAAAACCTTATTCTAAAGACATAATTATTAAAAAACAGTTTTTATAGTTTGAATATTGAATATTTTATAGTTTTATCATGAGACGTAGTACCAGCAAGTGTGTTTAAAGCTCTTCGACAAGTATTAATAACTCACCTCCATCTGTCGATAAAATAATAAATTTTGAAGCTAAATATGAATATTTATACATTAATATTTTAAAATAATCTCAGTAAATAACTTCAAAGCATACATTATGATTAAAAGAAACAATAAGAGTACATAGAACAAAGTTTATTCAAGAGCATGCTGTTCATGAATAGGCGGAAGCTGAGTACGGAAAAGCGCTCTCCACGCGGCCGCATTTCTGCTTGCAAACGCGGCAGGGCTGAAATCGCTTTCCCGGACTCTGATTCCGCTAATAATCTGTAAGAAGAGGCTACAGAGCTCTTTTGTGAAAGCGATCTAATCTTGTTTCCAATATACTTTATATCAAAATAGGCTTCATTATCGTGTATTTTATAAAGGTTTAAAATAGAAAGATTATATTATATGAATATTTTTGGAAAATAGCCAAAATCCGAATCATTCACTAAAAAACTTATTCCCTCTCATCCATTCTGTTAGGCGTTTTAAAGTTATATAGCCTATTTATATTTAAAAAGTAAGGGCTCAATTTGTAAGGTTTTTATAGTTTACGTGTACCCTAATTATTATACGATTTGAGTTGTTAGGCGGTTCCATAGGTCTTTAGCTGTTAGGCCGTGAAGCTGTCGATCGGGCGGAGCATTTCCCCGCCCATAAAATATGTGCATACAAACTAAACATAAACAGTTATACTCTTTAAAACTAAAGATAATCTTTAAAAAAGAAATGGCACGCTTATAAGGTGTCCCGCAATTTAATCAATAACTATGTGTTTCGGTTTTCACCATTATCAGAGCTCTTCTTAACACAATCGACAATCGAAGAGCGCGGGGGGGGGGCGCCCCCCCAAACAACACGAGTGATCTGGAGACAATGCTTACATTGTCATATTTGTCAAAGAAGAAACCAAAAAGGAAAGTGCAAGTACACTGAAGTATCAAAGAAGCCAGACGAAACGTTTTTGAAGGAAAAAATGTCAAAAAAAAAAGTCAAAGTCCAATAATGCTTTCTAGTCTTCAGTTGAAAATTTTTTAATTTTATTTGGATATTTATTTCTTCAAAATCTATTCACCCACACCATTTTAACACCAAATCAGTTTTTCTTCAGGCCCTTCATTTATACAATATCCTGAATTCACTTCTTCAAGAACTTCAATTCCTCTAATAACTGCACAACATCTCATACAAAAACAAATACATTATTTGAACTACTTATTTTAAATCAAGGGTGGAATGCGGCCCAGTATTAAATTAAGGTAATTTTATAAAAAAAATTCCAATATACATTAGATGTGGATGTTGAAAATTGTAAAATTTATGGAGAATTAAAAATTGTTTGTTTTTAGTTACGACAGGTTATACAGGCAAACCTCCGTATTAGAGCGATTAGTCATTATAAAACGATAATATGGCAAGTTATTCCAAGAGTTAAATTGATTGAAGAGAAAAAAGTAACTAAACCGATCCCAATCTCTGACTATCAGCCTGAAACAATATAAAATAACAAAAAATTTAATTTCAACTTAACATAAGCATAAAAAAATTTGCTTTCTACGATTTTCTTAAAAATGAAAAGATACCACCATAACTTCTTACCCAACTCAATAACAAGATTGTTAAATTTTAGGTTATTACACCACTTGACACTAAAATGGAAATACAATTAGCATAAGCAATGGACTGCATAGAAATGAACATGCATTAAAATTCTTGCCACGTGCCCAAGTTCTCAGGATGTTAAAATTATTATAAAACCAAAACTAGATTCTGTGATTTCAAATCTAAGCGATCAGCTGTGCTATCAAAGGCAAACCAAAAATGTCATTTGAGTTTTTCATATATTTTCCCCATCATTATAATTATTTAAAGGGTAATTTTCTTAGTTTAAGTATTAACTTAAAAATTATATCTTTGAAAAAATATATTTTTTTTTAAGCACACACGTTTACTTTAAAATGCACATAAGAAAAAAAAACTAATTTTTTGGTGGCTCTCATAAATTTTTTTTTAAGAAATTTCCTTTTGATTTTATTATGCAATATTTTCGTTTTAAAATTTAATATAAATTCGCTGCCAAACTTTTATCTTTTTAAATTTTATGACTTCCTATTTAAATGAGAGGCACCGAAAAATTAATTTTTCTGTATACTTTTTAAAGTAAAACTGTGTGCTTAAAAAAGTTTTTTTTAATTCATTTTTATATATTTTTTTTATTTATTTATTTTAACTTATGCTGGATTAAGAACTATGAGATTTATACCTTTAATACTATAGACACTGAATAAGGTAAACACTGAAAAAGGGAAGAGACTTTTTACTTTCTCAGCATTAAAAATTTTTACTCGACAGTGTAAAAGATTGGTATAAATGTAAAAATATATATATATATATGCGTAAAATATTCTTATAAAAACACATGTAAATACATGTGCTTTTTGCTGTGTTCAGGCATGCTAATCTATTTTGTTTTTATTATGCTTTACCTTTTTTTTTTTAATATTTTACATTTTATTTATGCCTTTGACTTAAATATTTTAAATTTTATATATCCCAGCGATATCTCTGCTTGTCAAATTTTTCTTATACAAATTAAATAAAATAAAACAAATAAAAAGAAACCGTGCTTTTATATGATAAATACAAAACCAAGAAAACCGTGAAAATACGAAGAAATGGTCCATCCTCTACACAGCGATTTTAATTAAATGAAAATCAGTTTTAATTCTCTTTAGGAATTCAAATTTTGAAAATTTTTGTTGTCATCTGAAACGGATCTGCGTTCGAAATTTGTAGTTGTTTGAAGAACGGGAAGTTCGTAAAAAATTTATTGCAAAATTTGAACAAAGCTATAATATGAAATTAAGTAAAAATATATTATAAATAATAATTATTAAACTACACCGTAATCCACTAAACCATTTACAATATTAATAAATATTTAAGCACAATTTATAAACTGAAAATTTATTTTAAAATGTTTTTATTAATAAAATATTTTAAAATTTAAAAAATATTTTGTTCACTTGGGAAAGAGAAGGGAGGAGAAAGAGAAGGGGAGGGGATGGGAAAGGAAAGGGCAGGGCAGGGGAATGAAAGAGAAGAGGAGAGGAGGAATGAAAGGGAAGGGGGAAAGAAAGAAGGGGAGAGGGAAAGGAAGAGAAGGGGAGGGGAGAAACGCAATGAATGAAAACACATGAATAAAATTTTAATAGAATGATACTGAAAATACTGAATTAGGTATATATCACGCTATCAAGAATGCATTTTCATATACATTTTCATCCCTATTGTTTTCACTTTCTCAAATAATAGGAATGTGTAGCATTATGAACAACCAGTTTTTTTTTTTCTTGTCTTTTTTTTTCATGTATGATCGCGACAGAGACTTCTTTTGAGAGTTTCTGAGACTATCATCTATTACTGTCTGAAAAATAAATAATAGTTATTAAATAAAAATAAAAAATAAATAATAATTGACAAAATAAGCAAAAAAGGATAGTCTCTATCCGAAACGTCTTTGTTTTTATTTTTATTTTATTCATTATTTATTAATTATTTTGTCAATTATTATTTATTTTTAATTTTATTTAATAACTATTATTTATTGTATTCTATGGTTTTTGTGTCTCGTCCTTTTCTCATATAAATATCCGTGTCTGAAAAATACAGATATTTAAGTGCATTTTATTAAAATATTATAAATGGAAATATAACCAAACCCTAATAATATTTTTTTAATATATTTTGTATTTTTTATTACTTAAGTATATAGAAATTTAACGCGTTTCAATTCTGTCACGCAAGCCACAGCCTACTACTGTATAGATAATAGCTTACCTAGGCTGTGCGCAAGCAATGGCTGTAAGCGCTTCATAATTTTAAAATCGAAATTATGGAGTACAAAGCTAAAGATTAGCAATAATCATCTGTAAATCTTCTATATATAAATTCTAAAATAAACTTATTTTAATAATTATAAAATAAAAACTCACAAAAATAAGCAATTTGAGTAATTTAGAGTTCTATCAGGAGAGGCCAGCACTGGTATTTAATAAGCTAAATAATGTTCACATGAAGCACTTTTTGAATAACGTTCTTTGTTTTTATTTTAAAAAATTATCTCTCAATGAATGTGTATAAACTTTTTACACCTTCATATCTTTATTTTCTCTCTATATCTTATAGTTTTTCTAATCCTTCCATAGGTCAGCTCCAATTCAAAGGAGAAAGAAAATGGGTATGTTGCTTTAATAAAATTGAAATATAATAAAATACAAAGCCGATTTGATATTATCAAGCAGTAAGTTAAACATAAGAAAGACTTCTCCTTCCGGCGATTATATTTTGTAATTCGATGATACCACAGTTTTGAAATACGAGTCTGGAAACGTCGGTTTGCCGAGAAGCAAACACGATCCGCCCTCATACCAGGGAATCTCCTTCAAGCTGGGGATTCCCTCTCTCCGTGACGTCATAGAAAACAGGAGACGTCTCCTTTTTGGTGTCGAGATTACGAAATGAACTGAATGACGAGATTACGATCGGCAGTCGTCGGCCGGCCGCATATGCATGGCAATGTGCAGACGAAAAGGGTGATGAGATGAGAGCTAGTCAAGAATCGAGCAGCAGTTTACGTGAATTTTACTGCGATGGACGATTCCAATAAAGCGAACAGCAATCGAAATCCTTACGATAGCGCCAATGTTGTCTCGAAGTTGTTTTTCTGGTAAGTAAGCGTTAAGAGGCGAGCGCCAGCTGATGAATGGGGACCGGCGAAATCTCCCCTCACCTGCGGGTAACTATTCACAATGCACAATGCGTGCGGCTACATGCTTCAATGCTTTCCGTAGCTCTGATTAAGATATCAATTGCTTTTTATTATAAACATAAGTTTTACAGATAGTGATGAACGGGAATGACGAAATTTGAAGAGCATTCACTGTATTATACAAGCTAACTTAAATTAGATCCTTAAATGCTAACATGAGACGGCAAGGGAAACAAAAGCAAGAGAATCGGATCGTGATGTAACCAGAGGAAAAAACATGTGTAGTCATTATAACCATCAGAAAACAATATTGTGTTCTAATTTTCACTTCTTTTTAATATTTTCCATGAGTCTATTTCCTTAACTCAATTTTAATATATATTTCTGTAAAAACTATTGTTTGTCTCAATACAGGGCCTATTGAGCTCAGTGGTAGATTAAACTATTGTAATTTAGTCAATACACTCAAAAACATATTACAAATTAAAAAAAAAAAAAATCCATTATTTTTTAAAAAATAATATATCTATGATTCATTTCTGGGTGTGAACCTAGGATCCCATAAAAAAAAAAAAAAAAAATTCACTTTGACCGATAGCGCATAAGGTTGGATATCACAAAATTATTATAGATATCAGCACACAAAAAAATAAAAAATAAAAAATTAAATACCAAAAGCACTTTGATATTAAAGCAAATCAGTTACATAATATTAGTCTATCTTGATAAAATAAACTATCAATTACTAAAATGTTTCAACCACGTTTTAACCATCTATAACAGTCATTATTAATAAATGACTTGAAAGCAGTCAGGATAAAATCAATAAGCAATATTGATTTTTTTACATCTCAAAACCATATGCCGGTACAAATTATAAACACTTCAATTTGTTTTCCTAAGCTCGCCAGAGCAGCAGTGATATCTAAAAATAATTTAATGCATAGAGTGTCTATGGCGTGTGGATGCATAAGCAAATACATAAACAACTTAAAATATTCATATTTGCATGCATATAAATGTATTTCCATTCAAAACTATTTCCATTACGTTCTTTACTATGTCTCCTAGAAGCCTATAAAAGACAAAACCCTTTGTTTACTCTTAAAAGGTTGTGAATTGACGTAATAAATGAATTTAATAAACAAATAAGATTTCTTACTCAAGCAATTAATAATGATCAAAAAATATAAATTGTGATGTGATAAAATTACAAAAGTAATTAATTATTTGCCAACGAGCCAACATGATGTGAAATCGATATACTGCAAAAAAAAAACCCGAGGTTTATTTTTTTTATTTTTTTTTAAATGCACAGTCATCGTGCTTATTTATTATTACCTTTCAATATAAAATCCTAGTTGGCTTGTCAATTTAAAATTTCACATCCGCAAGTAATTAAATACTTTTGTACTTTTATAACATTACAATTTGTAATTTTTTTTTTTTTCATTAAATTATTTTCCTGATCATTAGTATTGAGGAAGAAATATTATTTCTTATTGATGTTAGACACCAATTAATAGAAAATTTTTTTAACATTAACATCAGCACAAAGATACTACGAGGCCATAGGAAAATAAATAAAAATTAGGAAAAAAAAAAAAAAAAGATTAATTTATAGCATACAACTCAATGTTGGCTGTTCAAGTCTTGCACGTGCCTTGAGGCCATATGCAGCATATGAAGTGAAGAACCTCAGAACATGTAATCTTCCATTTTTATTGGTAATAGTTAAGACTGCTTTCTCTAGTATTAAAGTTTTTTTTTTTAAACTTGAATTTCTCGAGTTCTTTGTGTTGAGGTTAAAAAAAAATTTCTATTAATTGTTATTGGAAAATTAATAATAATTGCAGCAGCAGTAAACAACATAGAATCACAATGATTCAAACACTGGATGGTTGCTGCCCCCTAAACAGGCCATGGCCAAAACGGGGGTTAATGATAAAAAAGAAAAACACTAAGGTAAACAAAAAACTTAAAATGCATTTGAGATCAAAAGATATCAAAGCCATTATCACAACAAATAACATAGCTATTGTTAAAATTATTAATTTCAAGCAGGATCGATCCAGCAAGAGCTTATAAGGCGATTAATATTCACCAACATTGTTGAAGGCCTACAGTTAGAATAATTGTCTTAACCCTGTGGGGGCAAGCAATTTGGGAGAGTCAATATGACCAGCAAAAACCATCTTCAGAAATTTACAAATAAAATTTTCCATTAAAAATCTGGATTTTATAGATTGGTTGCTGATCAATACATTCTAACTTAGTAGAAGAGAGCCAGGTTATTTTTTTATGAGACTCAATTAAGGTACAAAAATAAACTTTCCAATAAAGCAGCGTTTCCCAACCTTTCTTTTATCTCGCACCTTAAACATTTCTGTAAAAGTAGTAACTTAAACTGGCGAGGTTTGCTCTAGGACCAAAAATCTAGGAGTCAATTTGACTCCCCGGTCTGAAAACTGAGTCAAATTTCACAAGATGTGGGTTAAACTTTTAGATTCTTTTTAATTTCCGTATTTTTACACGCATCCACAATCTCTGTAGTGAATTAGAAATTTAAACAAGACAGCATGTGACAAAATGAGGTGAGATTAAAATGTGCGAGAAGGATATGGACGATGATATTCAAAATTTGAGTCAATTTTTAGCATAAATGCCAGTTTGATGTGTAAATTGCGAGTGAGCGTGAATCCTGGACTGGAGTTAATACTCCAAACATAAATCGAAGATATCTTTGGAAAAAATTACATGACCCGGTTTCGAACCAGGGACCGTGAGGATCATGCTCGCCAGCCAATTTTTCTATTGATATCTTTACCTAAAAACTTATTAATGAACCTTCACGCCCCAAAGTTTATGCATCCTATTAGGATAAAAAGGGTTAATCGTTATTGCATGTAATTACAATCACTTTTCCTTGCACACCGAAGAAGGTTTTTTCTGCACACCAGGTTGAGAATCCTGCAATAAAGTGAACAAATGTAAATCAATCCAGTACAATTAAATGCTGTGGATAGTAAATATTATAAAGAATGACATACAAACTTTTTAGCCACAACAAAATAACAACAATAATCAAAAAATAATAAAAATAAAATAAAAAGACCAAAATAAAATATTTTTAATAGTAGTAAAATAATATTCTTTGTAATGCTATTAATTGTTTTTCACTTAACCTCTCGACAGGTTCTGATAAAAAAAAACAAAAAAAAAAAAAACACTTGAAATAACAATCATCTATTTTTAAAGTTCATAGTCTGAGTTTAAATAGTTATGATTTCAATTTCTTACAAAAACAAATTCCTTTCCTCACAAAGTCAGAGTTACAACATAAACATTAATCATTTACACGAGCTTTATTGTTATTTTTATGGAGATATTTATGAGCATACAACTCCATTCAAAATTTATATTTTACATTGCTAACATTATCTTTCCAAGAAGAACTGAAGCTGTTTTTATTACAGAAAATAATTTGTAAGCGTTTTATAAAAAAGAAAAAAACGAACCTACTTAAGGAACAATGACTGGATCTAAGAAGAAGGAAAAAACTGAGACAGGATGAAGGAAAGAAAACTGGATTTAGTAATTATTAGGTGTTGCCCCTCTTCATGGTTAAGCTAGGCACTCTTGCGTAAGATTGCCCTGCACATGGAAAAAACAGATGAATTGCTATGGGAATATAACTCTAGAGGATGTACTTAAATATCAAAATGTATGCAAAATTATTAGTATTTTATACAATTAGGATTAATATGAAAAATGCATTGTTCTGGAAATCATTAAATTTTCTTCATACATTTTTTTTATGGTTTCATCCGATTATTTTTATGGGTTTCATCGTAAAGTAATAAAACTTCAGTGTGCAGTAAAATTGGTAAAAATTATGCCATTTAAGTATTCAGTCGTTGAGCTGCATGCAATCCTGTTTTTGATCTTACCTAATCAATTACTAAGAAGTTCTGGAAAAATAAAAAGAAAGGAAAAAAAAGAATTTTTTTTTAACCCTGATTGTGCATATTTTTCCATTATGTCATTGATTGAAAAAAAAATCGTTTAATAATTCCTTTAAAAAATTTCTGATGATGTCATTGTGAATGAAGATGCCCTCTCTGATAACAAAACAGCCTTGATCACTAATTTCCATGAATAGAAATGGAAAATCATCGTGAATATGGATTTTTTATTTGCACAGACGAACATTGCATAACTTTCAAAATACAATTTTTTTCCTATGCCTTATTGAAATTTCGACAGCTTTTTTCTTTTCTATTCCTTGTTTATATTTTCAGTGTCAAGTCTATTAAATAACCATTAGACCTATTTGATATTTAGCCTAGCATGGCATTAACCTAATGAGGCTTGGCTTGGTCTTCCAAGCTTGTTAGTAAAGGAACGGAGAAACACAAACATCCATGTCTCAACGGGATTCGAACCCGGGACTCGTTGTTCTAGAAAGTTATCAAGACTTGCGCCTTAGCACTCTCAACCACTTCAACTTATTTTTTTATTTTAACCATTTTTATCAAATATAAATTGAAAAGGGAAGGTAAAATTCCGCGACCCGGATTCGAACCGGGGACCATACCTATCGCTGGCACTGCTGGCACTATTCCGGGTCGCGGAATTTTTCCTTCCCTTTTCAATTTATCTTTTGAAATATTGGAGTGTTTCTTCAGTTATTATCTTACATTTGATTTATCAAATATGTTTATCCCCTTGTAAAATTTGAAATGCTCTAACAATATTATTTTTTTACATTATTTCATTGATAACAGTATTGCATATTTAACGAAATCAAATTATTGTGTGCCAATTAATGTCTTATAATAATATTTATAACTGGAAAACGAGTCTAGGATGATTTTTTTTCTCACTATGCCTCTTGATAGTAATTTTTCTTTCTCTAAAATCTTGATATTAAAGGCTTGTGTATCACAGGAAGCGGAACTGACGACAATTGTTCACTCTGCTTTGTTTACATGCCTCGCATAAACGAAGAAGATTTTTAGATTTCAGTTTAGATCATGTTCCAAGCAATGAAAAATATTTCCAATGATCCTAATAGTTATATTTATAACTGTGTATCAGGGTTCGCGCTTACTCGCAATTTACGCGTCAAATGGGCATTTTTGATCAGCGAGTCAAAATTGACTTGTTAAATTTGAATATCATCAGCCCATTTCTTTCTCATCACATTTTAACCTCACTTTATTTTGTCACATGTGGTCTTCTTTACATTTCTAATTAAATATGGCAGCAACTATAGAGATTGTGGATGCATGTAAAATTATGGAAGTTAGAAAGAATCTAAATTTTGACTCGGATCTTCTGAAATTTGACTCGCAGTTTTCAAGATTGGGAGTCAAATTGACTCTTAGATATTTTGTCCTAGCGCGAACCCTGGTGTATTCTGTGAAATTTTGGAAGATAATTAACATGTATCTATTTGTAAATTAACATTGACGTGCATTTCTAAGGTAAGCATTTTTGTTCTGTGAGTAAGAATAAAGTAAGCCTAATCTAATGGTCATATCATCAATCCCTTTGTGGTTATACCAATTCTTTTTTTGTTTATAACCCGACAGAAGTGGATATACCGGTGCATGAGTTTCTGTTGCCTTCGTATTTTCAACGTATACGGTTCTGATCTTCAAAATATAAATTACACAGGCTGTAAGCCTGCCTGCCTTGTGGACTAGTAATTAATTAAAGAAAAATAGTAAAGAAAATTTGAACCAGGGACCTTCTTGTTACCATTAAGCAACCTTGGACATGGAGTCTGCTTTAAACTATGCTCTTATCATTGGGTCTCCATCTCGACTGCATTGTAGTCTTTAAGAACACCCAGTGATACCGTGTTCACGATGGTCCAATTGGTAGAGGCAATGAGTGTGATATTCATAATTTCTGGTTTGAATCCTTACATTTTTTTTCAGATATCATTATCTTATGCTTGGAGTTTATTATCTCCAGTTTCTATTTAATAATTTCTTATGCTCTTAGGACATGTTTGATAACATGTTTGATAAAACACCCACATAAATTAACTTTTAATGAATTTATTTGTTTACATTCAGTTACATTAGAGCATCATAGGCAATTATTTCTTCTAATTGACTGAAACGGGGAAAATGTCTTTCATTCTCTTCCTTTGATTTAGTCTTTTCATTTAATTCATTAATTTGATTAACGACTTGGCTTGACACTTGGCTGCTTTCCTTTATTCTTTTAATAGGTGGTTGACCCCCTTTTTTATACGGGGATACAAGAAGGAATTGGAGAAAAATGACCTATATTCGGTTCCTAAAGATGACAAATCTGAATATTTAGGCAATTTACTAGAAAAGTAAGTCACTGTTAAGACAAGTATTGCAGAATTTAATAAAATATAGAATAAATTTGTGTAATGTATTCTCTTAAATTTCAGAGAATGGCAAAAAGAACTGGACAATTTAGTGCAGAACAAGAAAGCCAACCTGGGAAAAGCTATTGCAAGATGCTTTGGCATGCAATTTTTTTTAATGGGAGTATTCTGCTTCATTGAGGTGAATATTTGATCATTCGTTAAATAATAAGTTACATAAAATTTGAAAAACATAACACGCCTACTGAGAATTAATTTTTTTTTATTTTTCCTCTTTCCGTCTTCCCTCTCTGTTAACCTTAAGGGTGATAAAACACAATTGTTGCATAAATTTTTAAAGCTTTTAAAGCTACTGCACTTAGCGAGAACAATGTAACTGATCTTTAATTCATTTATTCATTAAATGTCTTAAATCCTTGGGCTATTGTCTGTGTGCTTATCTCCATGAAACATTGATGAGTTGCACACAAGAAAGAATTGAAATTTTATCCAAGTAATCTCATTTAATCATTTGTTATTTTTTTAAATTGAATAATGAAATTCTAAGTTTCTTGGAATTAAGACGGACTTCCCAGACCCTTTATAACATAATCTATTGGTTAATCGCTGACTGCAGAGATGATTTTGTAAGGATAGAATTACAGTTGCAATTAATATAGGATGATGAAATGAATTAACAGTGAAAATTATATACCGGTGCGTTAATGTTATTTTTTGGTTTAAGTATTGTTATGAGAATACAACAAATAAATAATAAAAATAAAAAAAAAAAAATGGGAATAAATGGTAGGAACGTATTTAAAGTAAACTTTATTTAACAAGCATGTCTAATTTGAAATGGAAATTTAGTGTAACTGCTGGAGGGCCAATTAAATTCATTATTTCTTAATACTGCTTAAGTAAATTCAACATGATGAGGAAATTATAAAGCATCTTGGAACATGTCTTTAAAGAGCTTTAAAATCCATTGAACGTTTTGTAATAATAATTTGCAGTGATGACACTAGGCAAAATCAGCGTGGCGCAGCACCATGCTGCCCTTGCCCCGCCACGTTGCCCCTCGGCACCGTACAAATGAAATAAACTGAATCCAATAA
>JAHWFO010041171.1:346579-377198 GCA_023313115.1 Rhysida immarginata
GTACATTAGGTTATTTTTCGACATAGTCTCCATATCGGTTTAGGCACTTGTCGGTTGGTGGGATGAGTTTTAATATTCTCTCCGTGTAAAAATCCTGTCCTTGTGTGTTCAGCCATTGTCATAAACTGTTTCACTTCCTCATCTGAAACGAATTGTTGGTCTCCTAGGTGCTCCTTCAGTTGAGAAAAGAAGTGAAAGTCGCTTGGAGCGAGGTCCTGGCTGTATGGAGGGTGTTCGACAGCGTTGGCTTCGCTAGATAATAAATCTAGTTCACTAAGCTACCGCTATATAGACGAAAAATCTAGCTAAGTATCGCTACCGCTATGTCGACAAAATTCTAGCGAATCTTCACTATACTATCGCTAGATTGATAAAAAAAAATATTGCATAAAATGGCTTGATAATGGTGCAAAACTGACATAATGGTGCTATTTGTATAGCTTGAACTATAAAATTATTATAATTATAATTGAATTAACAAAAAAAAGCATCATATAAAAGAATAATACAAGTAAAATAGATCATCAAAAGTAATTTTTTTGCCGATTTTACCCTAATTGATACATTGTTACAAACCATCGTCGACTCAACGAGTCATGGTCGCTAAAAATTGGAATTATTAGGAAACTATTAGGCCTATGGAAAAAATACCTCCATCCCTTACTAGAGTTGAAGACTGTGTGTGATTAGATAAATGCTTAGGGGTTTACAGCGTGAGAATTATGAAGAAAATTAAAAAACGGCATAGCTGATTCGATGAAGCTTAGTAATCTAGGTTTAATGAATACCTCCAGAGTAAAACTAATTCCGCTCGCTTTGTATATATTATATTTGTTTTCAAAATGAATTATTTTTTTAATAACTTCAAATAACATAAATGTATCACAGAATGTATGCTGTATTCCTTCATACAGCATAAACGAAGCATAAACAAATAATTCTCATCGAGTGATGAAGTTGGTTCTTGGTGCCCAACAGAAGTGTCGTATTTTATTATTCCCAGTTGGGGCTGGGAACTTTACATACAGCCACAGTGCCCGGGCTCGATTGATGGATGATGTAAAATTTCTGCAAGTGTTGAGGAACGCATTCTTTACTTGCGAATTGGAGTGTTTATTAATACTGAGTAAAATAATAGTGAAATATTGCTTGGATTAAAAAAAAAGCTAGCGTCGCTATAAATGCGCTGACTCTGTTTGGGAAGTAAACGCGCTATGAAATCGCTACAATAGCGATAGCGACGCTAATAATAGTGCACTATTTTTAGCAGTAGCAGTGCCAACACTGATGTTCAATGATGTCCCAGTGAAACTGTTTCAGCAGCGTGATGATCTTCTGGGCTGTATGAGGTCTGTATTGTGTTTATATGGGGTTCGATGGAGTGGAAGAGGAGACGAACTATACTTATGGAACTATGGGTTTACTTGGTGGTAATGTCTCCGGCTCCGGCGAAGATTTTTGCTTGTAAACGGAACGGATGACTAGTGTGTCATCAGAACGACTATGGCTGGGAATGAAGATAGAGAACAGCTGACGAACGTTCGTCTCCAAACAACAACAAAGGTGGACATAACAATGGAACAAATATAACAGAAACAAACACCACTACAATTATGAGGATCGTGTGCGATAACAATTGAATGTTGATCGCCGACACGACAGTCTGCATTGTCGTGAAGGAGAATGACGCCCTCAGTGAGAAGTCCTGGCCGTATCCTTCTGATTGCTTCGCGCAATCATGTCAAGGTCGAGCGGATTTCTTTGCGAGACCAGTTTTCCAAACGAGTCGCCATTTGCATGCCATTTAATCTATAACCAGGGTTGCCAGGTTCAAACACTAGTGGCTCTCCCAATCTGGGAACTGAAGTAGCCCAAAATCGCCCAATGCATGAAAATAGCCCTTCTTCCCTGACTTTCCCTGACCAATTTTGGTAATTTTTTTTTTTTATAATTCACACATTTACCCATTACACTGTAGGAAGCACCAAAAATATTTGATTAAAATATCCACTTCCACTCCATTCACATTATAAAAGTAAATAAAAAATAATTATGCGCTATCAAAATGAAAAACAAAGAGAGAAGATAAACCTAAAAACTGTGAAGCCTTCTAAAATATTTAGGCTATTGGTCCTGTTGCACCTTATTTATCTGCTTATATGTATAAAGCACCAATGAGAGGCCAGCGTCAAATTTCAAAACCGGATTGGCTACTGTATCCAGTAAAAGAACAATGATATGACCTAACTACGCCTCTGGTCTTCCATTGGTCTTCTCATCTCGTCCACGTTTTAAATTAGACAATTTTTAATTGTCTAAAACCAGTTTTTTTAATTGGACAATAATTTCCCCCAAAAATCGTCACAAAATTCGCACAAAAAAAAAATCGTCCAAAAATCGTCACCTGCATTATTAGCCCAATCGTCACATTTCAATAGTAGCGCAATTCAGTTTCAATCGCAAATTTGAACAAAAAAGTAGCCCAATTTGCGATAAATCGCCCAACCTGGCAACCCTGCCTATAACTAGCGCTGTAGGTGGTGAATGACTGAAACTCTGTACAGTTGCTGATCGCATGCATTAGAATTACCGCAGATAACTAATTTCTCTATAACAGACGAAACTCCAGGAATATCGGCCTTGTAATCTTAGCTTTTGATCACTCCTCGTATGACATCGTAGATGGGTATTGCTAGGTGTCGTGATAATCAATGAATCATGCTTTCCTTTCATGCCCATATCTTGTAAGTTGCTAAAGCTATCGCATAGGAGGCAAAGCTTTTCAAAATCCAGTATTGTATAGGTAAATGCTTTTCTATTTGAGTATGTGTAAGTTCAAAATGTTGAGTATGTGGTTTTGGTTTGAACTCTAACAGATTGTGGTTGATTTGAATCATTTTCCCAGTTTCTTCCAAGTATTAATTCCACAGTATTCTGTTGTATTAGAGCTTTTTTTGCACCACTCATTACTAAATTTCTAAGTTAAGCAATGTGATGATGTATTAAAAGCAAGATAGGCTGTTTTGTACTTAATATCTTTCTAAAATTAATGTCCATGGTATTTTTTCTTCTCCTTAGAGTGTGATTTTTCTTCACTATTTGTGGGTAGGTCCAATGCAAGTGCTAATAATCATATGGATCTTGTGGTCGAGATTGCATGTTGCCTGCCTAGTCGGGGTTTCTATCCTCTTGCTCTTGATTCCCGTACAGAGTTATATGGGAAGAATCTTTGGAAAATTTAGGTGTGGTGCTCTCGGTTTTATTATCATTTGTCACACGATTCTTAAACTTACTTTTCTTTTAAACTTTAAGCAAATTTATTGCCATGTAAATCTTTTTGTAGGCTCTAGCTTATTAAAATTTGACAATGAGTCCCAAGAAGAGAAAAAAAAAATGTGAGATATTGAGGATGTTTTTGATGTAGTAAAAAAATGCCTTTTTGAAACCCAATTTTTAGATTAAAAACTGCAAAAATTACCGACGAGAGGATACATATTATGAATGAAGTCATATCGGGTATACGGGTAATTAAAATGTATTCCTGGGAGAAACCGTTTGCAAAATTGGTGGATGAAGTGCGGAGGTAATAATGAAATTGCTAAAACTTCTTATTTCAATAATTTGCAGAATTTTTTTTAAGTGTTAATAGATATTTATTATCACCCTTCCCTTTTTTTTTTTAGGTTAGAGGTAAAAGTGTTGACTAAGACTTCGTTTGTCCGTGCGCTTAACATGGCAATATTTTCTGTTTCTTCAAAATTCATCCTCCTATTAACATTCTTGACAATGATTCTACAAGGAGATCCTCTAACAGCCGAAAATGTGTTCATGACAGTTGCACTGTATAATAACATTCGCCTGGTCATGACGCTGTTTTTTCCCTTTGGCATTTCACAAGGGGCAGAGACAATAGTTTCAATCAAGCGATTACAAGTGAGACATCTCAAAATATTTCCTTTCACTTATTTCTTCGTGTAAGATCTTGATGATAAACAAACCATTTTCAACAAACTCAAAAAGTTTAGTTACCGAATCTGTCTGTCCGCATATTATAAACGAATGCTTCTTTCATCGCTGATTATGAATATCACATCCAAATTTCTGTGGGACCAGTACTTCCCGAGATAGCAGCCAAAAATAGTATTTCCAAAATAGATTATACAGTAAAATCCTGTTAGTAACGTATTTCAAGGGAACTGGAATTTTGTACATTAATCTGAGGTATACGTTATTCTGAAATGATGCATATACGCTGCACAGTACGTGCACAGAAAAAACATAAGAATACATGAAGTGTAGATTAATTTTTAAAAAAAAATCTAAAATGACCATCTGCTTTCTTTTCATAACTTAAAGTGGAGCCAGGTGTTACATCTGGTTCTAAATGGCCATTTTCATCTTCGTCTTTCTGGTCAGTTTCAATTTCATTTTGTTTTTCTCCTATATTAATACACGTACACAGTCAGAAATGTACATGTAAGTACACCTAAAATTAAAATAAATAAACACATGGTGGTATTATCTTACCGTATTGGTGATGGACAATCACCAATCAAGTGAAGCCTTCCCGTCTCGTTGCTCTACAGTATGATGCCGACTGAGTTGCATGCAGATTTCCGGGTTTATATATGCTACACTGACCAACCAATGAAATATGAACTTGGCTTAATTATCCCATTGGCAAATGGGTTGTTTAAGGTATTGGCTAGGGATGTCAAGATCCGGATCTTTTTTACGGATCTAGGTCCGAGATCTGAAATTCGGATCCTGTAACAGGAAATTGTGTATATGCAAGTTTTTTTTATATATAACCACCTTATAACGTGTCTCAAAGTCAAAAGACTGAGCGGTGGATCGCTTTAATGTAATCAACAATCAAAATCATCATAAAATAAAATCAGCTTTAATTTAACAAATCTTAATTTTCGTTTTAGAATTTTATCATATCCCCTCAATCTATATGGACTCGACTATTGCGATTGTGATAGCCTGAGTCCTCCTAAGTCCTAATTAGTCCTAATGCGCATCCAGTTAAAGGATCCAAAATCGAAATCCGGATCCGATATCCGGATACGAGACCTGGATCCGGATATTTCTAGATCCGAATCTGGATATTTTCAGATCCGGATCCAACGGACATCACTAGTATTGATCAATCAGAGCAAGACATTCGAACGATGTATGTTGTAATGAAGGGATAATTTAACCGAGGGAATGTAAAATTAGTTCGTTGATCTGAAATGTACGTTAATTCTAAGTACATTAAACTGAAACTTTTTAGCATTAAACACCCAGATTTCAGCCATGGATTCTAAATTTGTACATTTTGAAATGTATGTTAAAGTGAAGTACGTTGTAACGGGATTTTACTGTACTAGTATCGCCTGTGTTCGAAATTAGACCAATTGTGTAAACAATGAATTTGTAGCTACGAATATAATTGAAATACATGTTTCGCTGCAATTGAATCGACGAATATCACACGAATTGAATTTTCACTGATGAACATAGGATGCCATCTATCGATATCTATTAGCATCCTATCGACATAGGTTTTTAATTAATATCTTGACTAATTGTGGTCGCAGAGACTTTTTTTTTTTTTCCCTGCACTTCAATGGCACAGTACCTTTCGAATGAAATAAGTTTCATTCCCCTCTTTTTATAATAAATACCCCAAAAATGTCCCCCAATTCGATGTTCACGTATTAATACATGTAAACAGATCTCAAAAATAGTGAGTCACAGCAATATGGAACCAAATTACTGAACTTTAATAGTGCACATTAAATCAATAAAATTTTGTATTGACCATTGGTCCGATATATACTATCAAAAAATCATAATTTTGATAATCAACATCGCTATATGTGCATAGAGTAGACTCACTCAATCAGTATTTTAGTAGGTTCACTCAACTAAATTTTAGTAAAAAAATTTTTAAAATTGGATCTACTTTATGGAGATATAGACTTTTTAAGTTCGTTTGATAATGATAGCTTTCTCATCTGGTAATATCATGATTAATATTTTATAATCAAATAGCCGCTTCTATACCATTTCCCTGTTTGCTATGCAGTTTTGCATCTGTTCTTTTTGTGATCAGTTGCGTGATCGAGTTCTTCACGTGATTAGTTCGTTCACGATTGGCCTTAATATCAAGTAAGGCTGCGTGCGAGTCGAATAATTTCAAGAAAACTTTGATTTGAACCATTCGAACATGCTATCAAATCTACATTAAAACAATTCGAAATGAATTGATCTGTTTCTCGAGTCATTCGAGCCTTTATCGAATTCATTTGAACTAGCATTGAATATTGGCTGCTGTAACGAATTGTGTGATTCATTCAATTAATTTGTATTCAACAGCTTTTGAATACCTTATTCGAAACCTATTCGACTGGCCTTTGAATATTCCTTTCGAAACCATTTGAACATATTTCTTTTGAACATACCTTACTTAGTTTTCTTCACTTTTCCCAACATATTTGTTGTAATGTTTCCGTAGATGATGAATTAGGTTCCATTTCTAGCACTATTGTTCTAACGTGAAAGTTAACGCTGCAGTCGTACGCCTACGAGTGGTTCTGAAATCTTTGAATTTCAATTAGGTATTTTAACTAATTGAAACTGCATTTACAATGTCCCCGAAGATTTCTAATGGATTAGTCCGCCATAAACACCGAAATGAGCTATTATTTGTAAGTAGTTAGAAGCTTATTTTCGGATGTATTCGAATGGTATCGTTCGGATAAAACCAATTCGAGCTTACAGGAGTGATCAGCCTCCTTGAATCTACCGTAAATCTTCTACTATAATGCGAATTTTTTTGGCCTAAAAAGGCATCTAAATTTGCTGGGTCGTATTATACAAGAGGATAAAAATCAGCCCTCCGACGACTGCGGCCGGAGGAGATTTTGTCCTGATAACATTATCGTATACTATACATTAATTGCATTGCATATTCAGTGTCCAGTTCATTAAACAATAAATTAATTCACTTTTTATTCGAATTTCTCGTCGCCAACATCTAACAACATCAAAAATAACTTCTCCCAAACATCGATACTTCTAAATAGGCCTACTTCCAAACTGCCTCGAACGAAAGCCTACAAGAAAGCTTATGCAGTGAAAATATTAAACTGAATAAAGATTACTTGTCTTTTTATTAAGAAAATTGATGTACTGTTGTGTTTTTTTGTCGATGTGCAAGTGAGAAAGCTTTCCATCTCAATGTAGGGCTATAAACTTCCAAACTGCCTCGATGAAGTTGAGGCAGTTGCTTTTGTCGAAGTTGATTTTGAAGGTTTTTGAATATTAAATATCCAGACTATTTAAAAATAAAGATTTTTTTTCTGTATAAGTTTGCATGTTTTATTTCTCACGAGGAGTCAAAAATGGGGGTCACATTATACGAGAGGACAGGATTTTTGCCGATTTTTTGGGCCGAAAAAGTGGAGTCGCATTATACAAGGGGTCGCATTATAGTAGAAGATTTATGGTAATTAATCGAATGGATTTGATTTCAATTCAAGTGTTTTTGAACTTTTTCCGAATCCATTTAAAATTATATTTGTTTCATTTGAAGCAGAATTCGTCTGCACCCTTATTTGACTCGATTTAACACTCGTACGCAGCCTTAATATCAAGTAACAACAGAGTTTCAAAGTTTAGTTTTAAAAATTGAAGAAGAGGAGCTGAATTCAATGTCTTCAATCATCGCCTTCTTTCTTCAGAAAGTATGATCATTGGTTGCCGTATGCATCAGAACTGAAATGAATTACTATTTGGTTATAAAATATTAGTTTATTTTTTAATTTTATACAGGAAATAGCATGTTAAATACTTAATAGAAGAAATCTATTTCCCATCAAAATTAACTAACAATCTTTGTCTCTGTCATTATCAGAAATTTCTGTTGCTGGAGGAGAAGCGGTCATGTTCTGCAGTTGAAAACATCAATTGTACAGCGGATAATATGAATGCCTTACTGCCAGAAAGTAATAAATATTCCATTATTGGAGAAAATATATCTGCTGCCTGGGTAATTATCATTATTAAAGTTAACAATTTTGTACATTCTTGTTTTTAAATTTAAATGAAAGGCTTTATCTTGTATTTTTCTATAGGAAGAAAACGGGTTTGGTTTGAAAGGAATCTCTTTTAAGGTATACTCAGAGCAGCTTCTAGCAATTGTTGGGCCTGTTGGTTCTGGAAAGGTATAATAGAAAATTGATTTTAAAATATCATTAATTCAGTCTGACTTAAAAGGCCAATTTAATTTTTATGATGAATTTTCAGACGTCTTTGTTGATGACTATCCTTGGTGAACTACCAATTCACGAAGGCCATATCTCAATTTCTGGCAAGATTGCCTATGTTTCGCAAGAGCCTTGGATATTTCAGTCCAATGTCAGAAGAAATATCACCCTGGGAGGTGAATTCAATGAAAAACGTTATAAAGAAGTTATAAAAGCTTGTGCACTCGACAAGGTTATTTTTTTTTTTATGAACTCGGTCCAATTTGTTATTAGAGATTGAGAGAGAGATGGTGTAGAAATTACGAGGGTTATCCAAAAAGTAAGTTCCAGTGACTCATTAGAAAAAATTTTGGCAACAGTGCTGCTGGTATTCGAGAGAATACATCTTAGGGTACTTTTCTGTGTAGTTTCACCATTGTTGAGGTACTTGTCATAGTGTTGTACTAGGTGTCATATTAGGGCACTGAGCATATAACAGCGTTATAGTGTTTTATTTTACAAGTAAATCATATGACAATAGATAGTACATTATCTAACGAATATTTAAAAGTAATCTCCCATGGAGTTCAGGCGCTTGTCCCAACGTTCCACTAATTTCTGCATACCAATGTTGTAAAATTCTTCCGGTTGAATACGCAACCAGTGGTGAACAGCAACTTCAACATCCTCATTGCTCGTGAAATGCTCGCCTGTCAAGAATTTTTCGAATGGCCCAAATAAGTGGTAATTACAGAAGGAGGAGACGAGGCACGTTTCCATCCCAATGTCTGTTGCTTTCTTTGCTGGGTGTAGGTGGTTCATCCACGTTTCATCTCCTGTCACGATCCTTTCGATGAGTTCATCGTCTGCCAGATAGCGAAGCAAATTTTCCAGGATATACATCATTATAGTGTTTTTCATAAAATAAGACCAACGAAATGAACCAATCGGAATTGGCTGCTTATCGCTTAGTTATTCCGTTCATTGCTCCACGCTCTCGTGCTTCAGAGCTATACGCATTTCAATAAATTTTTCTTTACATAGGCTTGATTAAATATTTAAATACTTAAAAATATCACGATGTGGAAGTTTACAAACATTTAGAATTAGTGGTAAAACATTAAGAATGAGCTCTCTCTAACATCAGGAGAAAGTAATGAATCAACAGTACTTGCATTTGATTGGTTTCCGCTCTGACCCAAACAAAGGTCAACTGACTTCTTTTATAAAAAATACTATAGTATTGAGTCTTGAAGTGTGTTCGTGTGGGGGTCCATCGTGAGCAATTCTTTCTGAACCTTAGGCAGTTGTGCAATGTAGTGAATGTGCTTCCTACCAAAATGTCCAGCACCGAAGGAGTTGACTTACTGTAACACGCTGATCTGCCAAAAACAAATCTTCCACCTGTCCGATGTTGCTTTCACTGCTCGACGACAGCTTACGACCTGAACGGTGCTCGTCTTCAACGAAGTGTGCCCCTTTCGAAACCGTTCGCACTATTGTTGCACTTTTCTCTTATTCATGCAACCCTCACCATACACTTGCACCATTTCCTCGTGTATTCTTGCGTCGTTGCTCTATCAAATTGGACACTTGTCATTTGAGTAGTCGTTGTTAATGAATCATACAGCACGTCTGCTCAGTTTTAATCTCGGATCCCGATACATAGCACAATTCGTTAGAAAGGTACCTACAATGGTGCAAAACTTCAATTTTACGTTTTGGATAGCCCTCGTATTTTTTTGACATATTTTAAAAGTTACGTGACTGATCTATTATCTTTGTATGTGAAAAAAGGATTTCCAAGATTTTCCTTACGGAGATTTAACCGAAATTGGTGATAAAGGAACTTCACTCAGTGGCGGACAAAAAGCACGTGTTAATCTGGCCAGGTGATTATGATATTCATTTAAAATCTTAATGCTTGTTCCGATTTTTATTAAATTTTTATGGTATTAAAATAAACTTTATTTCATTTAAAAATAATTTAATTAAATAATTTTATGAAAGAGCATTATATGTAGATGCTGATATTTATCTGTTGGATGACCCATTGAGTGCTGTTGATGCAGCCATTGGCTCTCATCTTTTTGAAAAGTCAGTATTTCTTCGTTTAAAATTTAATTTTTTTTTTATCTTTTTGTTATTGGTTCACTTAATTAAATGTTTAATCTTGTTTATGTATTTTAATTTAGTTGCATCAAAAAATATTTACATTCAAAAGTTTGTATTTTGGTTACGCATCAGGTCCAGTATTTGAAAACGGCTACGGAAATTCTTGTTATTAAAGATGTAAGCAACTTATTCTTATATTACACAAGGCGGTTTCAAACTGTACGGTCTCGTAATTTATTTTTGAAAAGTACGTACACCAGAAAGGTGAACCTATAGTCACTTTTCTAATCCTGAAAGACACTCTCTGTAGTCATTCATTTTCCATTTAGTCTGCCATTGCATCAGCAATTTTCAAGTGCATTTGATAGGCCCCCAAAGATGCTTTCACAGCGACCATGTAGTTTAGTGTCAGCATTGTGAAAAATACATACAAGTACAGTAAAATCCCATTACAACGTACCTCACTTTAACGTACACTATATGATCAAAAATATCCGGACACCCCTCACAGATCATTGATTGGCCCAATGTCACATGATAATGACTTGCACATCATTTAAATAGCTTCCCACACCTTCAGACACAACTCTGCTTGGACATTGGCAAGAATGGGTCGTTCGGCAGAGCTCAGTGAGTTCCAACGTGGAACCATCGTTGGATGTCACCTATGCGGCAAGTCCGTGCATGGCATTTCCAGCCTTCTTCAGATACCCAAGTCAACAGTAGGCGATGTCATTATGAAATGGAAGACCCGGGGATCAACAACAGTTCAGCAACGAACCGGTAGACCCAAGAAACTAACGGACAGAGACCGTCGAGTGCTTCGTCGTGTCACCCGCAACAACCGGAAGTCCTCGGCGGAAAAAAATGCCACAGAGTTTCGAAACGCCTCTGCAAATGATGCCAGTACCGTGACAATTCGTCGGGAACTGCACACGATGGGATTCCATGGCCGTGCTGCTGCCCACAAGCCCCACATCAGCAGGGTCGACGCCAAGCGACGTCTGGAGTGCTGCAAAGCCCACAGAAACTGGACAATGGACCAATGGAAACGTGTAATGTGGACAGACGAATCTCGCTACATACTCTGGCAATCCGACGGACGAGTTTGGGTTTGGCGCATACCTGGAGAACGCTTCTTACCTGAGTGCACAGAGCCCACAGTCAAGTTCGGAGGAGGAGGAGTCATGGTGTGGGGCTCATTTTCATGGTACGGACTGGACCAGCTCGTTCCTGTGCAAGGAATCATGAACTCCGACCGTTATCTGAATGTTTTGGACAACTGTGCATTTCCAACTTTGTGGCAATTTTTCAGAAACGGGCTATTTCTCTACCGACACGACAATGCTCCGTGCCACAAAGTGAGGCGTGTACGTACAGCAGTGGTTTGCGGACTCAGGGGTCGAAGAAATGGGTTGGTCGGGACCTCAATCCTATAGAGAGTCTGTGGGATGAATTGGAAAGACGCTTGCGGGCCAGATCACATCGGCCAACTTCTGTACCTGAACTGATTCTCGCTCTTCGGGAGGAACATTCCGGAAAGTACCTACCAACATTTGGTGGAAAGTCTTCCCCGAAGGGTGGAAGCTGTGATTCGGGCAAAGGGATGTGCAACGCCCTATTGATTTCCATGAAATCGTGGCTAGAGCACAAACGTGCATGTGTCCGGATATTTGTGATCATATAGTTGACATTTCAGAATAACGTAAAAATTTAAATTCCCTGGCCGAAATGTAGGTATTTTAATGCTAAAAAGTTTCAGAATAACGTACCTCACTTTAACGTACACCTCGGAATAACGTACAAATTTTACGTTCCCTTGGTTAAATTATCACTTCATTACAACATACATCGTTCGAATGTCTTGCTCTGATTGGTCACTACAACCCATGCGAAAGTTGCAAATGGCAATGCATCAATAGGAAACGATACGTCATCACTTAAGCCAATTGGCTAATTAAGCAGAGTTCACATTTCATTGGTTGGTCAGTGTAGCATTTATAAACCCGGAAATCTCTGCATGCTACTCGACTGCAGGTCACGATCAATGCGTTCGGGGAGTGGCTGGTACATATAGCCCTGAGTAGAGTGTGGTGCAGACCCTCGGAACAGAACACTTATGTTGGAGAGATGCCATATGATAATATGCATAGTTGTTCAGTGTCGTTATTAGGAATTATAGCTTTTATGTTGTTAAAGTTTAGCTGATTATGTTGATGTTTTTTTTTTTAGGGGGCCCCTGAATTTGTCATTAGTTGACTCTTAGTGGTAGACACACTGCCTGTTTTTTTTTTTTACATTGCCTTAAACGAGTTCCACCCTCCCTTGCCTCCACGTACAGGGTTCGGAATCGTCGTAGGACCACATGAGTCCCGCCCCCGCACGTGGGTGGCACAAATGCATTACAGCTGCAATTGCAATAGTAGATGAAAGCATGCTAGAGAAAACGTAGATGGGAATTGAGTACCGCTCACTTGTTTTAGGAGCTACACAGGTGGACATGTGGAAGTTGCGTAAATCATCCAGAAGAAAACTTCTTGAATTTATTTATCATTTTCTGCAATCTGTGTTATTCTAAGGTTAAAATTTTTTTGTTGGTGAATATTTGAAATATTGACAAGACTTTGTGCCCCACTGTGTACTTTTCTCAGAAATAAATTAGAAAACCTTTAGAATGTACCTCAAAAATATTTTGGGTATATACAATATTTTGAATGTATAAAACTCTGTAAAAGTTCATTGAAAGCATCTTTTTAGGGAGGATGTATTGCATCTGGAAATTATCACCAACTTTCCAATATGGACCTCAACTTCATAACGTTCGCTGAGGAGGAGAGTACCACAGATTTAAGAGGTTCGGAACTGTCACTTCATAAACTTGAAGCCAAATCTCTTTCTTTGCTCAGTTTAAAAACGCCTTCAATAACAGATGGTAGTGTGGTGAGTTTTCATCTGCTTTGTTCGTAAATCATTTCAAAAATTACATTGGTCTGTGACCCAAAAACTGCAGAGGATGTGTTGACTACTTCCTGTGTATTTTGATGTGCTGAAACCGATTATGACCTCAGTTGTTCTCATTCATGTAAAAGTTTTGGGCAAATCAGAGTTGTTGTTCACCAATAAATTCAAACCGGTACCATGGTTATTAGACGTTAGAGGTTGGTCAACTCCTCCTCAAAAGCCTATTAGCGCCAAAGGAGACCACCAGGTGGCATTGAAGGCCACTAGTAGTCTATTTTTAATATATGTAGAAGCTGAATTAAAGCAATTTTTTTTTATTTTTTAAAATTTTATTTCAATTTACATAATCAAAAAATTAAGCTTAGGGAATATAAAACACAGAAGACAATCTTGCAATTCAGAATAATTTCTAAAAGTATTTTTTAATGTCCAAAAACATCTTTTTTTGTCATTACAAATTAGATAAAACATCTTATATTTCATTAATAATAAATATATTTTTTAAAATTATGAAAAATTGTAATTGTCGAATAATAATTTTTAACTTAATCAATAAAATAAAAGAATTAAAAAAAAGTAAATAAAATAGATATTGAATAACAAAAACAATTAACACCAATAGAATCATCACCAAATTAGTAAAATTTCTAGATATTTTAATATACATCATAAAATTTTTTAATTAAATCATAAATAAAAATTCACTATCAGTATAAAGAATAATGTAAACAGCCAAACCTGATATCACGACCAAATTTTTACAATAGACATACCAAATACATTTATATGAAAATATTCCAATTATACCAATATTAGACAACATAAAAAAGAATTTAAAAAAACATTTACTTTTATTAAAATATTAAAAATCATAAAAACTATCATTTATGTTTCATTAACAAAATTTATATCCAAACAGGTGAACCTATGGGTACTTCATTATCACCTATCATCATAAATATTTATATAAACCATTAGGAATACTAATAATTAAATACCTCACAACATAAACAAAATATCTAAATTTAATTAAAATATGAGAAGACATTTTAATTATCACCAGTAACTCTATACAAACAATAGTACAACACCCATTAACTTTTACAACCAATAACATGGAGAATAATAAAATCACAAAAAAATAATAAAATATTAATATTAATATTTGAGGTATAAGAAAAATCCAAATAAAGGTCCACATTATCTATCAGAGAAGTCTGTACACCAAAACTTAATACTATCAAATAATTTCAATGAATAAAAAAAATCTAACCTCACCATAATATATACCTCAAATAATTTGTTATTTATATAATAAAAATAGAAGTTATTTTTATAATATTAATAGAAGTTATCAGTAACAAATACACAATAAAATTAATAGACGACTCATTCAAAACGACTCCAAAAACATACACAAAATAACCAAATTAAAAGGTATTCAAACATCATGCAATACAAAAACTTTTCATAAAACAGAAAAAAAAAATACTCAACATTAAATAATACCAAAATTAAAAAAATAACCGTGCTTAAAATTAAAAAAAATAAGCAAAAGAAATGAGCATTGGCGAAGGTCTCCATTGAAACTAAGCTTAATGTATGGTGATCAATAGACTACTGACACATCGAAGCCACCTAGTGGGAGCAGTTTTCCCCAATTACGTTTTTAGCGTCGAGAACAAAGGAGTTGACCAACCACTAACTTCTAATAACCATGGCGGTACCGAGGGTTTGAGACGAAATCAGTGTCTAGGATTATCGGCTGATTCCAAAAATTTTTATATTTATATTTTTCCTGCGTATTATTTTTCAAAAAATTACGGTATACAAGGTGTATCTAAACCTCTGCCACAAACTTCTGGTGGTGATTCCCCACAGCGAGATGAAAACAAAAGTTCATATAAACATTGTTCGGATAATGAACCATTTATGAGATTTCCGCAGTTAAAATTGAAGTTTCAGCAGCTAGTTTTTCTACTCTGTGGAAGGCAGATGACATGTGGAGAACCTACACATCTTATCGAAAAAAGAAAAAATACATGTCAAATGTTTTATTGAAGGCTAAAAAAACTAGTCCCTTGCAGCCCTTGTGGGGGCAGGGGGGGGGGGGGGGGCAATTTTTTTTTTTTTTTTTTGCAGACTCGGATTCTATGGAAAAAATTACATTAATTTTACCCAAATTTTTTGTTTTGTAACCCTTAAATGCATCTTGTTACGTGTCTGCAACAATATAAAGAAAAACATTTTCACAGCCACTAGTGAGAATTAAATGAACTACAGGGTGGGCCATAAGTCCCTTACCACCCCTTTCACAATTCGCTACCCATATCAAGTTTCTATGACCAAAAAAATTGTACGTGATAACAGAAGAGGATGGTCATTTTTGATTTCAGCACGCCAAAAACGGATTCTTTGAAACATGTTTCTTGTGCAGTTTTCCAAAAAAAAGTTTTTTTCTGTGTATACCTCTGTAATTTAATAATATCACTTTTCTATGTTGTAGATTACTAAATCATATTCGTCTAAAGCTAAGGAGAAACCTCCTGTGGAGGAGGAATCCAAATTTCAAGGAGAAATTGGCTTATCGCTCTACTGGAAATATTTTCGTGCAGGAGGAAATTATTTTTATCTAATAGTGTTATTTTTCATCACTGTAATCACTCAGGTTCTATTCTCTGGGTCGGAGTATTGGCTCACTTACTGGTATGTGCTAAATATTCGGAACGAATTATAAAAATACATATCGCTCTTCTTTTATTTCCCTTTTCAACGTTCAGACATTAAAAACATTTTCAGGACCAAATCGGAGGAGAGAAAACAGTCCCACTCTTCTCTGGGCTTCAACAGTTCAGATTCGTCTGTTAGTTACGATGCGCTTGAGGAGGAAGGCAACATCAATCTATACATTTACTCAGGGCTCATAGCTAGTCTTTTTATTCTATCCTTGACACATTGTGCAATGTTTTTCTATCTGTGTCTTCGCTCATCTATTGCTCTGCACAACAGAATGTTCCAAGCCGTCATTCATGTTCCTATGAAGTTTTTTGAAATTAACCCTATCGGTAATTAAGGAAAACAAAATTAGTATGCTTTTAAAGGTAATGTTCAAAAAAACTTTTTATATATGTTTATTTTTTTACACTTTTAGGTCGCATATTAAATAGATTCTCAAAAGATATTGGAATAATAGATGAACTAGTTCCACCATGTTTGGATGATTGCATAGATGTGTGTATCTTATTTATTCAGTTTTTAGCAAATTGAATGGATGCTTAACGATACAACGTGATTGAAGGTAACAACGACTAAGTCCAACCTTGTATATACAATATATGGTAAAGAAGTGAATTTGATTGGTGAAGAATGCAAAGAGGTAAGAATTACAAGGGTTGTTTACAAATGATTTAGTCCTGTTCTAGTATGCAAATCTGGAAGTGGCAATGATGCATAGGGAAAATACATGGAAAGGGCTGAAGCCTAACCTGGAGTCCAACCGTCCATAACATGGGGTAGATCGGGTTGACGTCAAAGTATTGTAAAGCATTAAGAATAAGCTTTTTAAAAATTATGTTGGAAATAGTATGTTGTTAAAATTGGTAGAGACTTTACAACACAACAAAGGGAGAACAGAGTTTCCGACTAGTTTCGCCATTTATTCCCGGCTTTATCAAGGATACACACAAGAGGAAATAAGCCTTTACAACTACTTGCCATTGAAATGGAATACTCGCCACAAGAATCTGTTTTTACACTTTTCATAATTTTTATTATAACAGAGTCAAATTTTTTTGTTAATCAGAAACCTACTTATCGCCCTTTTTAAACATGTAAAAGAAATTAAAATATTATAAATCGAATTTGCATAATGAGCTTTTTTTTTCAAGACAGAAAAATGGAATACTCTCTTCACCGCGACAAAAAAATGGAATAATTTATTCACCAAGGCAAATACAACAAAATGAGTAATAAAAAACAAACTAAATTTTACATTTGAGAAGTATACGATGTGAACATATCTAGTACTTGGTAGCTCCACCATTCGCATCAATGACTGCTTGTATTCTGTGCGGCATTGATCGTACCAATTTGGCACACTCCTCAGCAGTTATGTTAGACCAAATATCCATGATTGAAGCCTTTAACTCTTCAATTGTGGTTGACTTTTCACGCTGTAAGCGTTGCTTCATAATATTCCAGATGTTTTCGATCGGATTTAAATCCGGTGAATTCGCGGGCCAGGAAAGGGTGGGTACATCACGACTGTTCAGCCACGCAACAGTCGATTTGGCAGCATGCGCTGGAGCCAAATCATGCTGAAAAAGGACATCGTCATCACTAAACTTTTCCAAAGTAGGTATCAAATAGAAGTCCAAGATGTCTTGATAAACACTGACATTTACAATTCCTTTTATGAACGTTAAAGAACCAGCTCCTTTTGCACAGATACACCCCCAGACCATGACACTTCCAGGAAACTTCACGCTTTTCTTCAAATTTTTGTCTTTATATTCTTCACCTTTTTTCCTCCATATTCTACATCCTTTATCACCATAAGTCACACAGAATTTAGATTCATCACTGAAATACACCCTACTCCAGTCATCCTCTGTCCAGTCAACATGTTGCTTGCACCAGTTTAATCTTTTTTTTACGTTGTTTCGATGTCAAAAGCGGTTTAATTTTGGGCACACAGTTCTTAAATCCCAAATCATGCAAACGCCTTACAGTTGTACGATGAGACACAACAACTCTGGATTCTTTCCATTGCAAATGGTACTGCTTTGAAGTGCTGAATGGTTGTTGTGCAACGAGTTTCTGAAGATTTCTGTCGTCTCTGGAACTTGTTTTCCGCTGCTGCCCACATTTGTATCTTCGATTCATAGTTCCACGACCTTCCTTATGTCTCTTAATGATTTTTGAGACGGTGGATTGCGTGCAATGCAAACTGGCTGCGATCTGCGATTGAGAATAGCCTTGACTCTTTAGTGCAATAATACTTCTTCTTTTGGATGGGGCTAAATCACGTTTTCCACCCATAACTGATGGATACTAGTGTCATATACATAGATCATAGAGAAAATTTAGAATGAACAGTTATTTTCTGAACCAGGACCTTTAAATATCTTGTAGAACAGGATATTCCATTTTTCTGTCTTGAAAAAAAGGCTCATTATGCAAATTCGATTTATAATATTTTAATTTCTTTTACATGTTTAAAAAGGGCTATAAGTAGGTTTCTGATTAACAAAAAAATTTGACTCTGTTATAATAAAAATTATGGAAATAATTTGACTTGAAGTGTAAAAACAGATTCTCGTGGCGAGTATTCCATTTCAATGGCAAGTAGTTGTAGATACAGAATGAGAACATGATTGGATGAAGAAATAACAAATAGTAAATAATATAAAGTGTACAGTGGCGACATTGAAAGGAGAATGATTGGATAAGGAACCAATAACAATGAAATTATAAAGAAACCTTGAGAGGAAAATTAATTGAAATATAAAGGAAAAAGTGATGTCATAACGCAAACAAAATTGAAAACGCGGACCTAGAAGAAGACTCATCCGGAGTTAACGTAAACTAAGGTATCAATAAGAAACGGAAATGAAAGTAAATATACAAATTTGAAAAATTACAAGATATCGGATAAAGAATTTAAAATTGAATAAATATCAAAAACGGTTTGGCAATTGAGGAGGTGATCTGGAGAGGAGATCTTAGCTTTAAAGATCTCAATAGCTTCGAGAGTGGCAGTCTTGAATGGGTCGTTGCATAGATGGAGAATGGTCATGATTTCACTTTGCTCTTTGGGGGCATGTCCCGTGCGGGCAAGGTGGATCGCGTAGTGTGAATTATTATCTTGTTTCTTGTAGGAGTCCATGTGTTCTTTGAATCGTTTATTGAAATTGCGGGTCGAAAGGCCTATATAGTATTTATCGCAAAATCCACAGTTTAATCTATAAACTCCGATATTTATTAAGTAGCGGAAGAATGAAGCTACTTATTGTTTTCACAATGTCCGTCCGTCCCCTTCATAATTTCCGCATTTTTTGAGGTAGAAGGTTGAAATTTGGAATGTAGCTTACTATGGGTATGAGCACCTTCACTATTTAGTTTGGTTTTGATTGGCCCACTGGGGTCGGAGTTTCGGGGGCAGAAGTTAGAGGGGACCAAAAGGTCTATGCGTACTTATGCATATAAAGGAGTGAAATTCGGAATGCAGATTCCTCTAAGCAAGATCAACATTATTGTGAAGTTTGGGCCAAATGGTCTCAATAGGGTCGGAGTTGTGGGAGTGGCAGAATATGGCGGCATATGGCGTGTGATATATCATTCGATCGGAAATGATGAGAAACGAAGGAAGATAGAGCTCTCTTTCATCTTCTAAATAATACGTTCGAGAAAATCAATTTTTCGATTAAAAAAAATAGGGTGGGGGGGCGAATTAAAAAGTGCAGATAAAAGGGTAAAAATAGATGACCTCAGCGCTTCCGCTACTTTCCTATACCTTTCTCGGGAGGATTAATTTCTTGTTCAATTTAAATTCTTTATCCGATATCTTGTAATTTTTCAAATTTGTATATTTACTTTCATTTCCATTTCTAATCGATACCTCAGTTTACGTTAACTCCGGATGAGTCTTCTTCTAGGTCCGCGTTTTCAATTTTGTTTGTGTTATGACATCACTTTTTCCTTTATATTTCAATTAATTTTCCTCTCAAGGTTTCCTTTACTTATAATTTCATTGTTATTGGTTCCTTATCCAATCATTCTCCTTTCAATGTTGCCACTGTACACTTTATATTATTTACTATTTGTTATTTCTTCATCCAATCATGTTCTCATTCTGTACCATATTTTTTGTATATGAAGGCTTATGTCCTCTTGTGTGTATCCTTGATAAAGCCAGGAATAAATGGCGAAACTAGTCAGAAACTCTGTTCTCCCTTTGTTGTGTTGTAAAGTCTCTACCAATTTTATCGATAGAAACAGCACTATGGACCCCTTACTGAACGATAGTATGTTGTTACCTTCAATCTGGTTGCATTGCAAAGCGTCCATTCATTTCATTTAAGAAATCCATTACTATGATTAATCCATTATCTGATATTCATCTCTTTATTCCTAATTTATCTTAATTTTTCCAGATTGGGTTTCGAGTTATAGGAATCATTGTTTTAGTAGCATTGGTAAATTATTGGATAATAATCCCAAGTCTTGCTTTGACTGTTCTGTTCTATCTTTTGAGGAAATTCTATTTGCATACAGCTCGTGACGTGAAGCGTTTGGAAGGAATAAGTAAAGATTTTTTTTTTGTTAAACATTGTAAAATTTAATGAGACGAAACAAATATTCTTTTTCCATAACAATATAAGAAATCTTTAATACAACCTGTGACAATAAAGTTCGGTGAATGACGTCAAATTGCTAACGGTTGTAAGAGTGCACCATCGTCGTATCCTGCCTTAGACAGGTCGAGACATGTTTAACAAATTTGAGAGAATCAGCGCTGCGAGTGTGTTTATTGTGTTTAAACAGGACATTGAAGAGAGTAGGCGTAGTACGTGCGGCCGAAACCCAAAATGGATCGGCGAACTAAAGAGACTCATGAAATGATGACAACAGTTTACAAAGAAGGTGCTATTACTTTGAAGTGTGTTTATGAGTGGTTTAAACGGTTCCGAGGAGGCCGGAACACCGTAGAAGACGCCCCCCGAAATGGCCAGACATCCGACGTAATGTTACGACCCAACTGAAGGCTATCCCTAAAAACGACTACGCCAGGAGTTTCCAGGACTTGTACAGGTGTTCCCAGAAGTGCATTACCATCGACGGGGATCACTTTGTATCCAGTCACTGCACCAAATGGCGCATGCGGGGAATGTCACTTCTCAGTGCCACCACAAATTCTCAAAAGTGATCATTCTTTCATGTTGATTGTAATGACTTTGACTGCCTCTCATATACACTACATGATCAAAGGAGTTGGGACACATGTTGCTCTACCGTAAAGCCGCAAAAAGCTTCAATCAGTAGTGTGTCCCCAAGCTGCTATCACTGCCTCCACCCTACATGGCATACTGTCCACAAGTTTACAGTATGTGTGCACAGGTATTGACCTCCATTCCTCGAGGAGTGTCGTGGTCAGTTCCTGGACACATGTAGGGCGAACCATCCTGGATCTCACACGTCGTTCCAATTCGTCCCAAAGATGTTCAATGGGATTGAGATCAGGACTCTGGATGGGCAAATCCAGTTCTTCAACCCGCATCTCGTCAAACCAGTCGGATATGGATCTTGCTTTGTGGCAAAGCGCATTGTCCTGCTGGAAGAGGAACGGCCCGTCATTGAAGTGTTCCCACAGCACTGGAAGTGCCCCGTTATCCAGAATGGTCCTGTAGCCACCAACATTGAGGTTTCCGTCCATCTTGATGAGCGGGCCCAGTCCAGTTCAGGAGAAACACCCCAGGTGTTCACAGGGATGTCCCATCTCCTTTGATCATATAGTGTATGTCTGCATGTCCATCCATGCAGTGTCAGAAAATCATTAAAGAGAGAAGGTGGTCGAAACCCAAAATGGATCGGCGAACGAAAGAGACTCATGAAATGATGACAACAGTTTACAAAGAAAGTGCTATTACTTTGAAGTGTGTTTATGAGTGGTTTAAACGGTTCCGAGGAGGCCGGAACACCGTAGAAGACGCCCCCTCCTGCCGAAGTGGCCAGACATCCAACGTAATGTTACAACCCAACTGAAGGCTATCCCTAAAAACGTCTACGCCAGGAGTTTCCAGGACTTGTACAGGCGTTCCCAGAAGTGCATTACCATCGACGGGGATTACTTTGAAGGATAGTAACTGCTGTTTCATGTAAGCGAGCAATCCACTCTCAATATGCCATCATTTACCGAACTTCATTGTCACAGGTTGTAATATATGAAGGAACTACGGAATGGAAAACCTAATAAATGAAAGAAAACTCTATCCACAAAGAAAAGACATCAAATGAACTTCATATCTTGCTTGTCTTTGTGTCCCCCCCCCCCCCCCTCCCTACCTTTTACAATCTCCATTTAGCAAGGGAAGTAACCTGGATGAATAGAGGAGTCTCTGTTCAATTGATCAGTGGCTGATGAGAGATTCAATAGATTTTTTTGGCTATACATTGAATAGTCAGAAGTGTCATGTAGGATTGCCCCTTACCCCTTCTTAAACCAGCAAAAGGCAGGCTTTGCCATTCTTAAAACAAATATTCATAAAGATGACGTCAGTGGTGGATGTTAACCATCCTTACCGTCTTTCGTGACCAGAGCAGCAACAACTGGTTCAGTCGATCCTGTGATTTGCTCTCAATCCAGCATATCTAATATATGAGCTGTGTCTTTTGAACTCATGTCCACTAGCATTATGTCTTTGAAGATGGAACCAGTTGACCACACTCAATGTCCCCCATGATTACGACGTGAATGCGCCTCTGGAGAGATTTTGACCCATGCCATCTAGATTGATATTTAGATATGCAATAAACCTCTCCAGCATGACACATACAGGGTCGGGACACTTTAATATGACCACCTTACCTCGAACATGTTGGAACGTCCCATGGTATGCAGATAAAAAATCATTGCATATCATTAAAAGCTGACAACAGCAGACATGTAGTAGCATTCGTTAACACATTGTCGCCGTCATGGCCAGAGCAAGTGACCCATCGGACCTCCAAAAGGAGATGATCATTGGTTATCGGGCCAAGGGGGGCAGCATTTCAGAAACGGTTACCTTTGTGAACTGCTCTAGGGCTGCCGTTGTGAAGGTGTACTGCGACTGGACGAACCAGATAGTTTTGAGCAATCGAAGAGGTAACTGTGGGGCCAGCGATCCTAGAGGCGTTCGTTGGTTACGACGCCTGGCCAAGACCCATCGGCGTGCCACTGTCAAGCAACTGACACAGCAAACGAACAGTGGAGCTACTAGGCGTATGAGCACCAAGACGGTGCAACGATCCCTCTTGAGGTTGGGGCTCCAGAGCAGGCATATGGTAACAGCACCCATTTTGACGCCTGTGCATCACTGAAAACGCAATTGGACCCTGGCCGAGTGGCAAAGGGTTGCTTTCTCTGATGAGTCGCGATGGAGAATTTGCTGGGAAGCATCTGAGAACAGGCATCCCGACACCATCGTTGGTGGGGGAGGTGTGACTGTTTGGGGGATGTTTTCGTAGTATGGTCCGAGTCCACTGATACCGCTGGAGGGTACACTGAATGCTGTTCGTTACCTGACGATCGTCGCAGACCAGGTACACTCCTTCGTGTCGACAGTGTTTCCTCAGGGTGATCGCACCTTTCAACAGAACAAGGCTCCCTGTCATACTGTCAAAATTGTCCACGACTGGTTCGAGGAGCATGAGGATGAATTCAAGCTACTCCCATGGCCACCAAACTCCTCAGACCTCAACCTCATCGAACATCTCGATCGCCATGTCCGCAAGCTGCACTGATCGCCGAATGATCCCAGATACCTGCAACCACCTTCCGAAGACTTATTGACTCTGCCACGTCAACTAACTGCTGTGCTTGCCGCCAAAGATGGATATTCCGGATAATGTACTTGCAGGTGGTTATATTAATGTGTCCCGACCCTGTATGTATCCTAGGAATTTTCTTCTTGTTATGGAAAAAGTATTTGTTTCTCCCTTTGATTCATTGTATCCATAGTTTTGCAATTCTCTATTAATTGAAAAAGTAATTAAAATTAGCATTTTCATCATTACTTAGCTCGCAGTCCTGTCTTCTCTCATCTCAGTACGTCCTTATATGGCTTGTCAACCATTAGAGCCATGAAAGTGGAACAAATGTTCTGTACCGAATTTGAATCCTACCAAGATCAACATTCAGCATCATGGTTCCTATTTATCTCCACAGCTAGGTGGTTAGGAATTTGGCTAGATTGGTTATGCAATATTTATATCACAATCGTTACATACTCCCTGCTGTTTGCTTCAGGTAGTAAGTATCGTTCATTACGTTGTTTTTATGTGCAACGAACTACTAAATGTAATATTCGTGTCTATGTTTTGTTTTTCCCCTCTATTTAGATCTCAAAGGTGGTGATGTTGGGCTGGCCATAACATCCGCACTTCTTTTGAGTGGAATGTGTCAGTGGGGAGTTCGGCAATCTGCTGAGGCTGAGAATCTGGTAAGTACGAGCATAAATATTGTAATTATTTATTTATATATTTGAGCTACAGGATGATCAGAAAGCCTCTACCTTACTTACTTACTTTTCAAACCCGCTTATCCGTTAGGGTCGCAGGGGCAGCAGCCCTATGGAGGATATCAGGCGCATGTCCTACCTGGTAATATCCAAACGACTCGAACCCTGATTCTCCATGTAGTCTAGCCACCTGGTATCCACCGACCCCTTGGTCTCTTACCCACCGGCTTGGAAAATAACAACTGCCTAGGAAGACTAGTTTGCATTGGCATCAGTATCACGTGGCCATACCAGCACAACTGAGATCTCTCAATGCGGAGAAGTAGCGGCTCAACGCCTAAAGATTCCCTTATTGTGCTGCTGTACACTCTATCTAGGAGGGCAACACCTGCCACACCTCTCAGAAATCTCATTTCTTGTACCCGCTTGTACCTGCGATCGCACTCTTTCGGTCATTACCCAAGCCTCATGAATGGTGAGAATGGGGACAAAGATAGATTTGAAGACAGAGAGCTTGGCTTTGTTACCCAGCTCGTGTTTCGCTACCACGGATCGCCACAGTTCACGTCTGACACAGCTTGCTGCACCGATCCGAGCATCCAATTCTTTCTCCTGCCGTCCATCACTCGTGAATGCAATCCCGAGATACTTGAATTTCTCCACCTGTCTCGATGAGGCTCCCCTAACATGGAGAGCGCACTGAGCAGGTTGTCTTGAAAGGACCAGAACCTCGGTTTTAGCCACACTGATCTTCATCCCAGCTTCTTCACATTTGGCTACTGCAAACCGGTCTAGTGCATGCTGAAGGTTCGTGCGAGAAGACCCGAGGAGGACAAGGTCGTCAGCAAAGAGCAACCTCTCCACCAGGCAGTCGCCCACACAAACACGCTCATCGCCTCGGCTGCCCCTGTCTATCCAGTCCATAAAGATAATGAACAGGAGGGGCGACAGTACGCACCCTTGGCAGAGTCCAACACCCACGGTGAACGGTCTTGACTTAATGCCATTTTAAAAAAATGTTGATATCCTTGTTTGTTTATTTTTGAAAATGAAAAAAAACTTTTCGGACATTGTGTGAGTGAGTCCGCATGCATGTTTGATTAAAATTATTTATCAGGAGGGACTTTCTGACGAACCTAGAGTGTTTTTTGTTTGTTTTTGTTTCTTATGTAGTAGTCCTCTTAGATTTGAAGTAAATAACATTTATGTATTACATTGAATTGCTTACAGATGATATCCGTTGAACGTGTATTGGAATATAGTAAATTGGAGCCTGATGCACCCCTTGAAGCTTCTACAAATAAAAAACCACCACCAAATTGGCCTTCTTATGGAATTATAACTTTTGAGGCCGTCTCATTAGCATATTCACCAAAGGAACCACCAGTCCTCAAAAATTTATACTTTTGCATTCGTGCATCAGAAAAAGTAAGAACACTTGATCTCGTTGGTTTCTCATTTTTCTTTTCAGTGTTGCGACATGCCATGTCATTTGCGGGTGTCACATGGGCCTGACGGGAATTTTTTATAATTCCTTGTTGTTGTTTTTTTTGTTTTTTTTTTTTGCTGAAATCTTTATTATGCTTTTGCTCATTCATTTTAAGTAGCATTTAAAGTTCTGTATTGTTGACGATCGCATTCGTTGTTGCTTCGAGTTTATTGTGGCAACAAAGAACGCAATTGTTGGGGGCTGACATCATTTTCTTGGTAACATGTCATTTTGGTGATGCTTTCGGAGAGAGAGAGAAGTATTCCGTTTTTCGCTGACGATGGCGTCGGTCGTGGCCATGTTGATGTTTAGAAACCCGATAACCAAGTTCTTTTTAAGTTGTGCGCATATGTTTGTTAAATGGCATCTTAGTATGTCTAGGGAATCGTTCGTAAAATTTAACTTTTGAGCGGCGTCAAGAGAGAGTTCGCTTACCCCTCCCCCCCTCCTTCTATAAGGATGCATTTCCAGACCCATTTTATAGGAAAAATTTTGTTCTCCGCTACAAACTGTACGTGGTATTTCATTCCTGACCTACCTTTCTGAATCACTCTGTATATTATATCCAGTTAGCTAACTGAGACTTAACTAGGGTTGGTGGCAACATTTCCCGGTTTAAGGACTTAACCAGTCGTTAACTACCGGAAGGTTAGACCTATTTTAACTGACATCGTTGCAACCAGAGACAAATGAAAGAAAGAGACTGGCAGTGACCTATTCATTTCGCTGAGCACTACTGGTGCCAGCGGACATGCAGCATTCGCCATCTTATGATTGGCAATAAGCAGTTGTTTGCGATTGTTTCACATTGGTTGCATTATCGCCTCTGATGCCCGAGGACGCGGGTTCGACTCTGGCCGAGGACGATGAGGATTTTTTCAGGGAGAAAATCCTGAGATCACACACTTCCTTCGGAAGGGAAGTAAAGATGTTGGTCCCGTGTAGTCGTTTGCCGGATGCACGTTAAAAAGCCTTGCGAGGCAAAATTTGCCACTCCTGAAACGACCATAGAAGTTGAAAAGGAAGTTAATACCAAACAAACCAAACCAAACTGTTTGATTCACATGCATTGCCTCGGGCGATCAGCTGTTTCTTGCCAATCCCAATATGGCGGTGCGAAGGCACCACTACAGGGGAGGTCACTGCCAGTCTCTTTCTTTTGTTTGTCTCTGGTTGCAACCAGCCGTGAAATTAAGACAGTCAGTTTTTGGCATTTGTAAATAGTCTTTTGGTTGCCTGTTTGATAAATTTTGACAGACAGAGCCTTCCATCTTTGCCTTAAATGCTCTTGAGAATGGGACTTAGTGTATAGCTGGGAATTCGATTTGACTGTAATAAAATATCTGCATAATGGTCGACTTTGCTTGTAAATATTATAAAAGAAGGACTTGTGAAATTAGCAAAGGGTAGAATCTTTAATTGCCTACGCGTTTCGTAATAATTACATCTTCAGGGAAACAATACAACTACAATTGAGGCTGATCGTGTTCACAAATTTATGGACATACCCCACCAATTGAAATGCAAATTTCAACCGTGGGGTTTAACAAGGAATGTTATTCGTCCGAATTACACAGTTCATGACTCATACTGCCATGTGTAGATAAATTATATAATCATAAGTTAGCCGATCATAAAAAATAAAAAATAAAACAAAATTAAAGACAAAATAAACAAAATCCTTAGATAACATAATACTAAAAGGCTCTTAGGGCCGAATCACTAGCACAGCCCTCGAAAGAGTGACAAACGACACTCGATCAAGGGCTGAAGGTCAAGGGCTACTCGAAAAACGCAGATTCCAATCATTAACGCATTTAACGTCTTCCCTCATATGAGTGTTGCTTGATCCCTTCCTTGAAGAAACCAGTCATGGGTGTGAGGATCTTTTTGACGAAATTTTCGCATGGAAAGCGTCACGTTGCTAGGCAACAACAATGGAGGACATAGGTCAATGAAACAAGGAGTGAAGTAGAAAAGAAAATCTTTGTTTAGTGTTGCCTACACAAATAAAGCTTATTTAACAAAAAATTTTTGCCCTAAATAAATTATTAAATATATTTTATCATTTTACATTTCTTAATATTCATTTTAGGTTAATTAAGGGAATTAATAGTTCATAAGCTTAATAAAATAAACGAGAAAAATTTTTAAATACTGATTCATATCAATTTATTTATTTAATTTAATTTATTGATTGTAATCCAATATTTTCGTATAAAATAGTAATAATTTTTAATAGCGTAAATGTTAGAACGCGCATATAATTTAAAAATATATATGCATGTTTATAAAATAATAAAGGCATACATAATAAATTTCGCCACAGCGGTTTTTCTTCCCTCCCCCCGCCTCTATTCGTATGAACTTCTCCTGTATGGAGCCCATTTCAAAATGAACGTTTTTAATAAGTTTTTAATACGACGGTATCTCGCAACAAGATATAATGATACCTTTCAATTAAAGGCATTCTATAACTTGTTCGTTTTTCGCGCTGAAGTAAAAACAATGCAATGGCATAACATTTTTACTTCGAAGCGATGAAATGGCTGCCATGCTGTTTCACGAGGTGGAGTAGAGAATTCGCTCAAGTGGCCAAAATTGGTCACTTGAAATTTGGAGTGGCAAACTCTCTGTCCACTCCAGTATAACGCGTTAATGATGAGATGAGGGCAGATCTTCCCTTGAATGCGGTCGCTGGAGTAGGAAACCTTACTCGACTCGACTTTTACAGCGCCTAGTGATTCGGCCCTTAGAAGCAGAGTAATCATCGTGATAATCGATATTCCAACAATCGATATTTATTGTTCACGTGGCCGATTTCGATTCTTGCTGTTGATCACTTCATTTACTACATCCAGGATCACTTTTATAAAGAACCTTCTAAGAGCCTTTTAGTATTATGTTATCTAACGATTTTGTTTCTTTTGTCTTTAATTTTTTTTATTTTATTTTATTTTTATTTTCTATGATCGGCTAACTTATGATTATATAATTTATCTATACATGGCAGTATGAGTCATGAACTGTGTAATGCAAAAAGACGAACCTCTTGTCCACAAACGTATTCGCCCATTAAAACATTTGTAGACAAGAGGTTCGTCTTTTTTGCATCATGTCTTTATCAACAGTATATTCCCACTTCTCATGAACTGTGTAATTCGGACTAATAACATTCCTTGTTAAACCCCACGGTTGAAATTTGCATTTCAATTGGTGGGGTATGTCCATAAATTTGTGAATGCGATCAGCCTCGATTGTAGTTGTATCGTTTCCCTGAAGACGCGTAGGCAATTAAAGATTCTACCCTTTGCTAATTTCAGAAGTCCGTCCTTATTTTATAATATGTAATAAAATGTAGTTTCTTTTAAGCTTTGTCATACGTTATAGATCTTTTGTTATGAATTCAGCTATGATTTTACTTGTCCTCCACTTGTGGGAAATAACAAACATATAATGCTATTCTTTGCAATAAATTTACAGGTAGGAATCGTGGGAAGAACTGGAGCTGGGAAAAGTTCACTTTTATCAGCTTTATTTCGTCTTGCAGAATTTGATGGTAGCATTCGAATCGATGGTGTAGACATTAAAGAAATAGGATTACACGACATACGAAAGAAAATATCCGTTATTCCTCAGGTTATTTCTTTTATTTGAGTGTTGTACTGATTTAAACGTCGCCATAGTGCTTAATTTAAGATTTAATTATATAGGATCCAATTATATTTATGGGAACGATGAGATATAACCTAGACCCTTTTGCCAATCACTCAGATGAAGAACTGTGGCGGGCATTGGAGGATGTCCAGCTTAAAGAAATGTTTATGGAGCAACCTGCGGGTTTGGATACCGAATTGCACGAAGGTGGTGCCAATTTAAGTGTTGGCCAGCGGCAGTTGGTCTGCTTAGCTCGAGCCATTCTACGAAAAAATAAAATTTTGGTGCTCGATGAAGCTACAGCTAATGTCGATCAAACGTTAGTGTTATTTTCCTTAAATTTGATTATTATTTTTTTTTCCCGCTTCCACATATACAATTCATTTATTTCCGTGTCTCTTTCTCTCCAAAAAAAACAGGACAGACATCTTTATTCAGAAAACCATCCGTGAGAAGTTTGTCTCGTGTACTGTGTTGACTGTAGCTCATCGGCTAAATACCATAATGGATTCGGATCGAATCATGGTAAAAGTTAAAATTTATATGTATCAGAAAAGTTTGGTGAATGCAACTCACAGTAACATTCGAGGAAATTCACTTCATCCTTCACACCCTGTGCGCTTTGCCATCTCAAATACACTATATGATCAAAAATATCCGGACACCCCTCACAAATCATCGATTGGCCCAATGTCACATGATAATGACTTGCATATCATTTAAATAGCTTCCCACACCTTCAGACACAACTCTGCTTGGACATTGACAGGAATGGGTCATTCGGCAGAGCTCAGTGAGTTCCAACGTGGAACCGTCGTTGGATGTCACCTATGCGGCAAGTGCGTGCGTGACATTTCCAGCCTTCTTCAGATACCCAAGTCGACAGTAGGTGATGTCATTATGAAATGGAAGACCCGGGGATCGACAACAGTTCAACA
>JAHWFO010041171.1:382198-396746 GCA_023313115.1 Rhysida immarginata
GGTACGGACTGGGCCAGCTCGTTCCTGTGCAAGGAATCATGAACTCCGACCGTTATCTGAATGTTTTGGACAACTGTGCACTTCCAATGTTGTGGCAATTTTTCGGAAACTGGCCATTTCTCTACCGACACGACAATGCTCCGTGCCACAAAGCGAGGCGTGTACAGCAGTGGTTTGCGGACTCGGGGGTCGAAGAAATGGGTTGGCCGGCACAAAGTCCCGACCTGAATCCTATAGAGAGTCTGTGGGATGAATTGGAAAGACGCTTGCGGGCCAGATCACATCGGCCAACTTCTGTACCTGAACTAATTCTCGCTCTTCGGGAGGAATGGAGGAACATTCCGGAAAGTACCTACCAACATTTGGTGGAAAGTCTTCCCCGAAGGGTGGAAGCTGTGATTCGGGCAAAGGGATGTGCAACGCCCTATTGATTTCCATGAAATCGTGGCTAGTGCATGTGTCCGGATATTTGTGATCATATAGTGTATCTATCTCTTTTAATTTGATTAAACGTCAGTATCCCATCTATTACTGCATAAATTTTTCAAAAATTAAGTGATATGTTTGTGGCATCAAGATATTTTGTTTCACGTGTTTTTTATATCATTTCACATGATTGAAAAGATGGTTGCCTACACTTCTGAAAACCTTTCAAAAAGCCCAATAAAGTCAGTATTCTCTTGGCACTTGGTTGTGGACGTCCTTCCTCTGCGCTTGTGATCATTCAGAATGGAACCTGTCATTCTAAATTCGTTCACTAGATTGATAATTGTTTAGGTGCCAACAGACATACCAGACTTGAAACGACACCAGAGTGCATGCGACTAGCAAAACACACATTTCCAACTTCCACGCGCACGACTTTCAACCGACAAGCATTTTAACTCAAATTGTGTCCGTGATAGCGCTGCAGTCACACAGGAGACTGTATTCATTTCCGTCAAAATGGATTCGATTACGCGTCAAAAATACAATTTATTAAACTAAAGTTTCCATGGAAGCCTCCATTTTCATTTTTTGCATCTAGAGCGGTCACTTCCCATGATGCTAATCGTGTATGTTCTCGCAACCTGATTGGTTATCGTGAAGGACAAGTTGCGTGAAAGTCGGACAGAACTGAAGTCGTAAAAACCACCTACGACTGACCGTTTGAGACCGGAAGTAGTTGTTCCAGAGTCGCATGCAACAGCTAGTCGGATGTAAACCGTGCACGTGTGTCTCCGCCTTTTGTCAGTCTGGGCCGACTTCAACCCAAATGTATTCTTCGATGATGAAAACCTGCTGCTCGGTGGTATAGGTGACCATTTTTTTCAGTCTTGCAAAATGATACAAAAAAGGTTAAAGAACAAAAACATGTCACAATTTTCAAACAATTGCACTAGCTGAGAAATTGACGTCTAATCTCGCTAGATAGGTTTTGGCAAGTGTATATAAAGTCTGATAACACTTTTAAAATATTTTTCCGGAAAAGATTTGCCAGCAATACGGAATTTTGTGCTGAATATATATTGTGTGCCCAAATGAAACTGAGATTTTCACTGTAGCGCCGTTGTATCTCATCGAAGTTGGTAAATATGCTTGTCAAGAGATGTAGCGTCATCCTGGCCCCCCCACATCCCAAAACAGCTCAGAACAGAAGGACCCATACTCCTCAACTGGCTAGAGCGGGGTGAAACAGTTAACGCTGAATGATACTGCAACGCTTTGCTGAAGCCGAAACGGGCCATTGAAAACAAGCGCAGAGAAAAGCTCTCAAAATGGATAGTGCTGCTCCAGGACAACGCTAAGACCATCTGCTGGAAACATTTGGATGGGAAGTCCTCAAACAACTTCCGTACAGCCCTGACATCCCTCCATGTGACTCCCATATTTTTCAGTCCCTTAAAAAAATCACTGACATGTCATTGGTTCACCCGCAACGAGGGAGTTACACTAACTATACGTCAAATATTCTGTAATTAAAATATTCATTAGATATAACCGTAGTCTCCTTTTCATTTGGGCACACCTTAGAATAATATGTAGGAGCCTTGAGTGATGCGACAAATGCCCACACGATAATTTAACTGTGACAAAACACAGCCCAACATGTCCTTCATGACTGTGGCTGTCACTTGCTCTGTTCTCCCCCTCAGTTCTGCAGCATCTTTTGGAAGAGAGATATACACCAGTTTTGCAACAATGAAATTTTGATGCATAGAATGCGAAATTTGAAATTTCACAAATCACCCTGTAACCTTGTGGACAGGTCAGCTGGTCAAGATTTCGATGTACACCCTATGCTTTTCTTTCATCTCCATCACCCGTTAAAAATACCATTCACAAAACTTGTCTGGGCTTCGGAAACTTTTCACAATTTGATATACAGGGTGATTATAATTAAAGTTTAAGTTTCAAAACGCTATAAAAAAAAGAACCACTTAGTAGAATGACGTCCAATTGGAACGGAATGTTATTGAAGAAGGGGGGAAGAAAAAAAAGTAGGTCCAAATTTTAGCAACAGATGGCGCTGTAAGCGTCGGAATATGTAAATGAAAATACCCGTCATGCGCACGACTCATTTCATTTGTTATAAAAACGCTGGGTACACTGCTTTTCCTCATTTCGCGTCCGAGAAGTTCGCCATGGGTGTCTCATTGAAGGACCGTGCTCTGCTTGTAAAGCTTTTTTACAAGAACAATGATTCCGCACCAGTAGCTCTGCAGAAGTTCAGAACACTCGAGGGCATGAAAAAAGGCGTTGGTCCGATGATTGCCGTGGGTCTGGAGAAAAGGATTCCGAAATTCGAAAAGACAGGTTCTTTTGATGTGCAATTTGGTAGAGGGAGGAAAAGAAATGATTTCAATTGTTGCGTAGAACGCTGGACAGCATACTGAACATGTTTCGCGCCAGTCTCCCGCAATTTAAAAAACTGATTTAATGGATGCTTTGCAACTGAACAAGTTGGTTTAACGTGTAACTTGCACCTTAGCCTTTGTTTTAAGATTCATTTGTCATTTGTAGTCGAAATTCTGACTCTTACAGCGCCATCTGTTGCTAAAATTTGGACCTACTTTTTTTTTCTTATGCCATAAGCTTTCCCCTTTCTTCAATAACATTCCGTTCCAATTGGACGTCTTTTTTTATAGCGTTTTGAAACTTAAACTTTAATTATAATCTCCCTGTACTTAGAAAAGTTATGAAAAAATTTCAATTGTGTCTTTAATTTTTCCCTTTTAGGTATTAGACTCGGGCAAGATAGTGGAGTTTGACGAGCCATATACGCTGTTGCGGTATAAAAATTCTCTGTTCTACCACCTCGTGGAGATGACAGGCCGAGCTAATGCCAAGCAGTTGAGAGCTATTGCCCAGAGGGCGTACACAGCACGGACTCAAGATGCAGGCTATCAGCCTATAGAACTAGACATTGAAGAGCAGCTGGAATGCTCTGAAAACCCTGACGATAGAGAAGAAAGCAATCTGTGATCGTTGTGTTAACGTTATTATTATTATAAACTCGTCGACTAAGTTATTTTTTTCATTGTAGGAAATAATGGGATCAATTACTTAATTGTGTGAATAGCTGCTGCATAATGAAGACTTTGAAATGTATATCTTTAGAAGATAATTGTGGTTTCTGTTTATTTCAAATGTATGTTTCACATTGAAAACAGATATGATTTTATTTATTATTTTTACTAGTATAATGAAGGTTATAGTAAATTTTAGAAAATTTTGTAATCCTTATTAATCAGTGAAATTTAAAATCTTTGGGGGGTGAGTAGGCTATTGAACGTTTCCGTTGGGGCTTTTGTGTTCCTATTTTTTTATTTTGCCTACTGCATATCCAGCAATCCAATATGCATTGCTGGTATAAAATTTTATAAATATTTTTTTATATTTGGTTACATTTATGAAAAAGTCAAATGGATTTTTAAAATGCTCTTTCAACATTCGAAAGGAATTCTAAGCTCCCACAAGACCGTGTGAGCTTAGAATACTTAATGATAATTACTAGAATTTTTTTCAGGGATATTTCATGTCTTTATATGTAAAATAACACATACACACACTGTTCTCAACTTTTTGTAAAACTGTCTTTTGTATGCGAGAAATATTAGAATGGATGATTCATAGCCCTTGACTGATTGAGTTGAATGGGGTGTTAAAATAAATCAAACCAAAATTAAGTTTTTATAGTTTTCATCAGTTACGTATATCACTTTTTTTTTTTTTTTTTCGTCTACCTGACATTGAAAGTGACACATCTTTGTTGATTATGATTCCATCATCCACAAAGATAAGGGGCGTCTTGTCGCTGGCGCAAATTCCGCCCCAGATCACGATGGACTGTTAGTTTTGACGATGTTCAATGACGGATGATGACCCAAAGCTTTTGTTGATCACATCCTGTCATTGTGGCAATTGTCAAGGTCGGGAAATCAAAATTTAGGTAATCAAAGCAATTTATAAGGGTCGTACAAATAAAAACGAAAATTTGTGTGAAAAAAAAAAAAGACGACGTCTAGAATCGTAAGTTTTTGTTTTCAACAATTGCGAAACCCCACATGCAAATTGAACAATACTCTAATTTTTTGAATATAACGCGCACCCTTTAAACCTACATGAATTGTAAAAAAATTCGACTATAACGCGCACTCAAGTATAACGCGCACCCTTTAAATCTACACGAATAGTAAAAAAATTCGACTATAACGCGCACTCAGGTATAACATGTATGATGTCATACATTTTAGAAAATAAAATAAATTTACGGTAGTTATTATAATTGCCCTTTTGATTTGCTTAATGGTAAAAAAAATATGATACGAAATGGTTTTCCTAAAATAAATTTTTATAAATATTACAAATTAAAAAATCAAATAAAATACCTAATAACAATTAAAAACCAATAAAGTCTTCGTCTTCACTATCAGAATGAAATAGTCCCATCAATTCAGCTGATTGCGCTGCAACTTGCGGTGGTGGTTCTTGAAATGGAGGTTCTTGCATCGGGGCTGTCCTTATGCTGGCGACTCTACTTCTTCGTTCGCTTCATTTTCTGGAGGCAAAAGCTTCGCTTTCCGAAACCCATTCACAATCGTATTTACACTAATCTTCTGCTACGCCTCCGTAAATAATGGAGATAAAGGGTTAATTTTCGCATCCTTCGAACACTTATGGCATGTATAATCATCATGGAAATTTTCATTCAAATCTGATCATTGGATCCGAAGATATTATCGATTTTTAAAAACGCTTTTTCTCATTGCCGATGCACCTTTAAAAATATGAATCCGAGTATAAAGCGCAGGGCTTCTTGTAACTGTTTTTGACTGCAAAATGGTGTGCGTTATATTCGAAAAATTAGGGTAGGTTGCATCACATGAGAAAGAACAATCGCTCACGCTTCGAAGCTCTGCGAGCGATCGCTTCATCCAAATAAGCAATCGCAAACAAATCAAAGTTAAATCGCGAAAAATTCAAAAGCAATCGCAAACAGCATCGGGAAGGTGATATTGACTGTGTTTTTTGATCACAAAGGCACGATTTTACTGGACTTTCTTGAAAAAGGCACCACAGTTAACGCAGCACGATATGGGGAAACATTGAAGGCACTGCGCGCAGCCAGCAAATGCAAGCGTCCTGGACTTATTACAGAAGGAGTGCTTCTTCTGCACGACAACGCGCGTCCTCACACCTCGAAAACAACGACACACCTCATCATAAAGTTCAACTGGGAAGCAATGCAGCATCCACCGTACAGCCCTGACTTATCCCTGTGTTACTTTTATGTGTTTGGGGATCTCAAGAAACATCTGTAAGGCCGCAGGTTTTAGTCGGACGATGAAGTGAAGGAAGAGGTTTTGGAATGGTTCCAGGACGTTCGATAATTGTTGAGATTAAATGACCTTTCCGCTAGGTTTTAAGCAAACTTCGCGTGACGTTTAGACCCTTACAATTTGAGTTTTCAACATTTTGTATAAGGAACTTTAAGTTCGTTATCATTGCAAAGGATCACGCTAGGTACTTCTTGTCCTTCCATTTAGAAACACCCTGTATATTAAGGCTGCGTGCGAGTCGAATAATTTCAAGATTAATAATAAAGTTTTTTGATTTGAACCATTCGGACATGCTATCAAATTTACATTAAAACAATTCGAAATAAATTGATCTGTTTCTCGAGTCATTCGAGCCTTTGTAGATCTACCATGAGGACAAAGAGATATTAATTTATACTGGACTTTGTAGGGTAAATCATTCCATATGTAAATGGCATTATAGGAGAAATGAGCACCGAGGAAAGAAGATAGCACAAACGGAACCTCGAATTTCAATTGTCTCGTCGATCTAAAAAAGCTACTAGTTATAAAGCATTCTCTAACGTAAGCTGCAAGGTGACCTTTCAGAGACTGGGCATTGGCCAGTTCCACTAAAAGACCTATTCGATGTATAGACATTAAAGTTGGCAACCGGTATACCTTGCATACATACTTAATAGAGTAAATATATTTAGTTTGAAAGACTGCATGAATTACCTGATTATAGGCGATTTTTATGCGACATAAATTAATTTTCAAAGAGCTAGCCCAAATAATAAGATTATAAAAAATTTTTGAAATCACCTTAGACTGAATTACTGTTCTAAGTTTGGTTTTGGATAAGAACATAAGATCATAAGATTTGAACAGTATGTTATCATCAGCATAACTTTTAATTTCTAGGTATTCATTGAAAGACGTCACATCGAAAAGAAAAATGATTCAACACAAATAAACAATGAGATGACAATTTATTTGGTTGGTTCAAACTTGAAAACTTCACATCAGTACTCCTGTATTAGGCACTTTAAACACTAAACGTTTGCTTAACAACACTTTGAGTTGCGGACATTGCTACTGATTCTGTACACTTGCAGAATAAGAATGTGTTTATTGCCACCCACTTCCAAAGTTGAATATAGCAAAGGGGTATAGATACTGTGTGGATTCATACAGCAGGCACGCTGCACATAATTATTAATGAGCCACACTGGAAACTGGTTCCAAATCCGCTGCCAGCTTTTTTGAACAAATAACCAGAATTCGGTCCAAGGCTAAACTGTTGTATCCAACACTGAAGGGTACCATAAGGCCTCCTTATACTTCATTCACACTGCAAATCATAATTCACGAATCATCATTCGTGAATGATGATTTGGCTCAATCGTGATTCGATGAGACGTGTTCACACTCTAGGCTTACTAGTGTGATTGATCAACACCTAGCGAGGACAGTTGTACGATTCTGTTTCTAAGGAATCTGTGTTGAGGCTCCAGAGCCTTGTTTTTGAACACAATTCGAGGCAAACGACGTTTCGGGAACATTGTTGAGCGGATCATCATTCGTGCAAACGAATCACAATCCGACGAATGATGTTCCGTTCACATTGCACTTCTCGATCATGATTACGGTCTGGATCATGATTCAGATGTACAATTGAACGAGGTATTATACCTCGTTCACATGGTAAATCATAATTCACAAATCATCATTCGTGGATCATGATTGACGATCGAGAAGTGTCCACACTGCACGGTCGCTAGTATGATTGACCAACACCAGTCTAGCGAGGACAGTTGTGCAATTCTGTTTCTAAGGTGGTTGCTGAAGAAATCTGTGTTGAGGCTATATAGTGAAAAATCTGGATCGACGGTGCAGAGCCTCGTTTTCGAATGCAATTCGAGTAGTGATGGGCGATATTTAAAAAACATCATCGATACATCGATGTCAATATCGCCAAAAAAATTACACTATAGTAGTGCGAAAGAAAAGGTACTTAAATATCAACAAAGCATATTTTTGGTTTGATGCGGTTTCGTTTGGCCGAAATGAAGGTCCCTGCCTTTGAAAACATACGCTCGGCTGGAACGGATGTCGCAGGGGTGCAGAGGAATTGCCTTACAATAACTTTAAGTTCCTCACTGAGGTAACTTTTCTCCCACCAACTAGTGGACTCTCTTTTCTGCTGATCATCCTGCTGTTGTTATATTGCTGGATAGGTGGCCCAACCTCTTTTCCAGCAGACGTTATCATGGCTACTGCCTTGTTGTCAAAGTCCTCCCAAAAGTTATCATTGGTGATGACTTCTGGGTTTAATACAACACAAGTCACAAATAGTACCAATGTCAATGCGATGACTTATTTTACATTTACAAGCAACTTACACTAGTGTTGATTGGCTTGCTAAATGGCTAATCGATGACTAATTTGACGTCGGACTAAATTAAAGTTTAATTATTAAACATTGATGTTTGTCCGATATTTTGTGAACATTGAAAGCAATGTCGATATGAAAAAAACATCGATGTATCGGATATCGACATCGCCCATCACTAAATTCGAGGCGAACAAATCACAATCCGACGAATGATGTTCCGTTCACATTGCACTTCTTGATCATGATCGACGTCTGGATCATGACTCAGATGTGCAGTGTGAACGAGTATTATACAGCACCCAACTGGTGAACAGAATTCGTATCTGTAAGCCAGTCAAAAGGGTCCAAATATATAGAGACCTCTCCACAATAGCTTAACGCTTAACAGACTGATGTCGAAGATTAGGCTTCAATGTGTCGTATTTAATTGTCCAGCTGAAAGAAAATCAGTAGAAGTGGAAAACTTTTCCCACGTACTTCAGTACGATAATTCAGGACGACTCCTTATTTAATCGGCTAGTTCCTCACTTCAGAGCACGCTTTTTCTCCCTAATCACTGTGCTGACCACAAACTCCCATACACTTGGTATTGTCGAGAAAACCATTGTAATAATTATAAAACAACTAAAAGAAATTCATGATGACTAAAACAACTGACAAGCAAAATTTGTCACAAAGTCATGTGGTACATTGATGAAGAAGCAACAATCAAAAAGCAAATTGGAATATATTATATTTTCTAAGTTAATTCTTAATATATCGGCCTCGGTGGCTCAGCGGTTGCGTGATCACCTCTGATGCCCGAGTACGCGGGTTCGATCCCAGCCGAGGACGGCGAGAAATTTTCAGGGGGAAATCCTGAGATCACGCAATTCCTTCGGAAGGGAAGTAAAGCCGTTGGTCCCGTGTAGTCGTTTGCCGACTGCACGAGGAGCGTCTAGTGATAGCGCTTTTCCGTCACAGCTCTATGCTCTTTCTATGGGGAGAAGCCCGAATCAGGGGAAGCCACCACGCGCTCTCGCGCTCTAAAGACATGTTGAGAAATTGAATGTCCAGTGCCAATTGAATTGTCGCGAAACCTGTAACCGGCCGGGGGGGGGGGGAACCAACTGCCCCCTGTAACCAACTTTTATATCAGTTCGTTAGAGGGGGGGTCTGGGGGGCACAGCCCCCCAGTCTTTAAAAAAAAAAATCACTCCGAGCAAAGAAAAAAAAAATACAAAACAGTGCCAGTGTAATCTATGCTCTCGCAAAAGTGCTTTGTTGTTGTCTTTGTGTGACCATTATTCCCCTGATTCGGGCTTCTCCTCATAGGCTAAGGTCAAAAACTCTCACCGGTGAAAAGAGTTAGCGCTTGGCTGGTCAGAAATCCCAGTGAGAAATTTGTGACGTCATTTTAACGCGGTCAGAAACGCCAGTTAGTGCTGCTATGCCTAACCGGTTAGTGTCACCGTCCTCACCGAAAAAGACGGTTAGCCCAGTGAGAAATTACGTCATCATTCTTTCACCGGTGAGTGTTTTTGACCTTAGAAATAGAAAGAGCATAGAGCTGTGACGGAAAAGTGCTATCGCTAGACGCTACTACTGCACGTTAAAGAACCCTTGCGAGGCAAAATTTGCGGCCCCTATAACGCCGTCCTGAATGACCATAGCAGTTGAAAAGGGCGTTAATACCAAACAAACCAATTCTTAATATAATATATTCCTTCTTTTGTATGCTTAAATTTAAATTAACAGGAAGATTAATATAATATGTACTTCTTAAATGTTAAAAATTAGAAAGAAAAAAAATATATTTGAAATTTATTTCTTATAAATAAATTAATTAATTAATGAATCATAAAATTAAGATTAAAAAAAATTTATGTAAAATATAAAGCATTTGAATATGGATTAAAATTGTAAATTAAAACACAACCATCCTTTTGCCCTGCTGCAAATAACAAGGATTCACTCTAGGAGCATTTTGTGACGTCACTTTATCTCGATCCAATAGAATTCAATGCGCAAACGCTGCCAACCGATGGATGTACAAAAATAAAACAGTTGCGCGGGAAATTCGACTCTAATGAAATACCCGATTTAGTACAACTATTGATACCTTTTTATGACAACGAAGTCGCCGTCAATGATATTAACGATGTAAGTATACCGATCGAAGTTCCTTTCTCGCAAATTAAACAGAGATAGCCCGTTGAATGAAAAACCGAGAGGTTATTTGAAGGGATTCAGTGACTTTCGAGGGATAGTTCAATCGTCTGCCTATTTGTGGATAGTTCAATCAATTTCGTCTGCCTACTTGTGGATAGTTCAATCGTGGCTATATAGAATAATATTACCTTGGATGTAGTATGCTATCAAGAATGGATGAAGGTGGAATCGTGGCGTGGCAAAATTGTAAACGGGCCATGGTTCGAACTTTGACAGCCGGGCCCTCTAACGCCGATCCCAATATGCTCCTAACAGACCCGGGCCAACGCCATCTCTGTAGGCGGGGGGGGGGGGGCGACCACCATCCAACAACTGTGATGTTCTGGAGATAATAAAAAAAAAGAGGGGGGGCTTGATAGTCTGACCTATGGTGAAAGGGAGGGGTATACCCAGATATAAATTGTAGGATAGTATGATCTAAGGGTAAATTTTTGGTATCTGCACAATCGCAACGATCATGTGACCAAGGTAAGTGAATTTATTTTTTAAAGACTGGGGGGCTGTGCCCCCCAGCCCCCCCCCCCCCCCTCTAACGATCTGATATGTACCCCAACCTATCTGGTTACAGGCGGCAGTTGGTTTCCCCCCGGCCGGTTACAGGAATCACGACAATTCAATTTGCGGATTCAGTCGTCGCGCGATTGTGCAGATACCGAAGATTAACCAATCTAAGAGCTAAATTGCTGCCCATAGGAATCCTTATAAAGTTATGGTCCGCGCTTCTGTTTGGGTTTGATACCATTGCACAGTGGAGCAAATTTGAAAATTTCTGAATTTCAAGTTTACACTTGAAAAGTATCGTAAGATCCAAAGGTTCTAACGTCATCATTACCCAAGACTCATGGCCATACATGAGAATGAGGACAAAGATAGATTTGAAAACGGAGAGCTCGGCTTTATTTCCCAGTTCTCGTTTCATTAATACGGATCGCCACAGTTCACATCAGACGCAGCCTTCTGCACCAATCCGAGCGTCCAGTCATCTGTTCTGCTGCCCATCACTCGTGAATGCAGTCACGAGATACTTGAACTTCTCCACCTCTTACTTAGCTCGGATTTGGGTGCTTCGGGGATACTGTGAGCTATGCTGGTTGTATCAGGTCGTTGCGTATCAAATGTCAGATTTCGAGGTGGGTTCCACGCTTCAGCACGGTTTCCACGTTTAGTAGTAAGTACTCATAACTAGTGATGTCCGTTGGATCCGGATCTCTGATTCGGATCTGATAATATCCGGATTCGGATCTAGAAATTTCCAGATTTCGGATATCGGATATCAGATCCGGATTTCGGATCTCGGATATCGGATCCGAATTTCGGATCCTTTCGCTGGATGCGTATTAAGACTAATTAGGACTTAAGAGGACTAGGCTATCACTTAATAAAAGCTTTTATAAACTGCTTTCAGAAAAAGTTTGCATATACACAATTTCCTGTCTAGGATCCGATTTTCGGATCTCGGATCCAAGATCCGGATCTCAGATCTCGCATCCAAGATCCGGATCAGAGATCTTGGATCCAAGTTCTGGATCTCAGATTTCTGACCAACATCCGGTTCTCGGACCTAGGTCCGAAAAAAAGATCCGGATATCCGGATCTTGACATCACTACTCATAACAAAGTGGTACATTCCCGGAGATAAACCTATCAGCGACCAGCTGCCTGAAATATGAATGCCTGCGATGATATTAATAGTGTTTGAACCCAAGCAAAGATAGTCATGACTTCTTACGAATTACGTGTGATAATGCATTACGAGTTCAGGTTGAAGCACACTGCATCCAACGCCTCTTGAAATATCAATAAGGTATTCTTCGGTGGAGGCACCATAAACGAACGTACTGTCCAACGTTGGTTCCGAAAATTCCGGGCGGGAGTGACATACGGGCAAATGAGCCATGCGGCAGATCGCCAACGTGTTGAATGACGCTGATCTGAAGCGATCTGTGGAAGAGGAGCCGTCAGAAACTGTTCGGGACCTTGCAGGGGATCATGCTGTATCAGCGTCGACTGTCAGTAGACACCTTAGGACCTTAGTCAAAATCGCCACTTTAGAATTTTTTAAACCACTCAAAGCATTGTGATTTGCCAAGAGCATGCGATCCTGCAGCAGTTTTCTTCAAATGGTAACAGAAAATCAATGCTATCTGAAAATTCGACGTGTTCAACACAATTACGAACTATGCCGTTATATGAAACTTGTATTGTTGTGAGTTGAAATTCTTTTTCATATGTCAGAATAAGAAAAAGCACCACCGACGTGGTTTGACGGTAACTACATTGACAGCTAGGGCCATCTATGTGCAAATTCTGGTTTCATATTTACAGACCTGGTAAATCTCATGACGTCTATTAGAGACCTAATTTCCTAAATTATTTGTTTATTAGTACGAGGCGCATCCAGAAAGTAAGTTTCTCGATGTTTTCCCGTTTAAAGTAAACGTAATTAGCCGTGTCAATTGCGCATGCGTAACAGATCTATGACGTATCAATCATATGCCAGCCGGACAGTTCCCACCTCGTGCCAATAGCGTGGTAGCAATGGTCCGAAATGGAAGCTCTTATTTCTTCTCCCGCTGCCTGTGAGGTTCGGTCGGTGATAAAGTTCTTGAATGCACAAAGTGTTGCGCAATTGAAATTCATCTTCAGCTCTGTCAGGTCTATGGGCTGAACATCATGAGTAAGCAGATAGTGCGTCGCTGGTGTAGGCAGTTTTCCGAAGATCGTCAAAGTGTCCATGATGAAGAGCGCAGTGGGCGACCATCCCTCATCGATGACGATCTCGTCGAGCTTGTGCGGCAGCGCGTGATGGAGAACCGTCGCTTCACGATTACGGAGCTGAGCACCCATTTTCCGCAGATATCGCGATCCTTGTTGCACGAAATTGTCACTAAGCACCTGCTGTTCAAAAAATTGGGAAACTTACTTTCTGGATGCGCCTCGTACTTTGTCCTTAATACAACTGATGTGCTTGTATTTCAATAGCTTCGTATATAGCTGTCTTTCTGGAATCTCTTCATATTTCAGAATTATCATGATATCAATAGGATCTTCTAATAATCTTTAATATTGCTTTTTATTTATTTTTTAAAGGAATCACAGCAATGGATAGCGATAGTGAAAGCAGCTCATCATCGGAGATTGAAAATCACGTTTCTCAAATCGATGAAATTGTTGCATCTTTAACATCCAGTAAGATTTCACGTTAATAAATTTCACAAAATGCCTCGATGCCATGAAATATCATCACACAATTTTCAAACAATTACTCTTGCTAAATTACGAGTCATAAGACCTCGTTCATCTAATGATTCTGATTATGTATACAACTGTCAAAGTCTCGCTCCAGAAACTGTTCAGAAATACAGGGTATCTGTAAAGTCTCTCTGCAGTTGAAAATGTTGATTCCCATCAAAAGTCGGTCTGAAATGGAAATTGCAAAAATGTTTGAATGCAACAACTGGCATGCATATCTGTAAACTTGTGAGTACCCTCACCACTTAATGTAGTTCATTTCTAATGTAAATAAAGTGCCATATTTCCCCGTTTATTGGATTATTGTTTTTGTTTTTCAGTGCGGAGAGACTTTACGGACACCCTGTACAAAATTGAAATTGAATATGGAATAGTAATATCAAATGCCTGAATATTAATATCAAATATCCAATATTAATATCCAAAATACAATATTGAAATCGAATATGGAATGGTAATATCAAGCACCCGATATTAATATCAGCTATCCAATTTTAATATCAGATGCTCAATATTAATATAGAATATTAGGCCTTAATACCAAAAGTCCAATGTTACAGCTTTTTGCAATTGGTAAAATGTAGTTTTCAATTGAAAAAATAATCCTTTCAATTCAAAAAATAATCGTTTCAAATGAAAAAAATGTGGTTTTCAAAATAGAAAATAAATAGACAAAAATTCATAAAATTTAAATCAAAGAAACAAAATAATTTACATAATAAAATTCAAAAAGCGTTCCTGTTACCCACACTCTCCCTCACCCTCTAGTGGCAATTATTAAGTGCCGAAAGGTGCTTTATGCTATCAATGTTTAGAATTATTTACAAAATGGTTGTAATTGATACAATGGCACGTGCTCTAATGGTACCCATTTGACGCTCTCAAAAATTTTCAAAGATATGGCATG
>JAHWFO010041171.1:416746-431206 GCA_023313115.1 Rhysida immarginata
GTCACCACTATTGGCCCTGGCTGTCGAGGCACTTGTCCCATTGCGACGCAAGGCGGTGAACGGCTGTCTCGTAAAATTCCCAGGGCTGCGTTGTGAACCAGTTTCGCACGTACTGCTTGACGTTGTCGTCCGAGATGAATCGTTTGCCTCCAAAAATGGCGTAATCGCAGGGAGAGAGGTCTGGACTGTATGGAACCTAGAAGCTCACGCTTGAATTTCTACATGAGTGCCGTGATTGTGTTGGCCGTATGAGGTCTTGCATTGTCGTGGAGCAGAATGACCTCACGGGTGAGCTTGCCTGGTCATTTCGATTTGATTGTTTAGCGAAGGGTGGTCGAGATTTGCGAGTAACGCTGGGCATTCACTGTTGTCCCGTGCTGCAGGAAGTCTATCAAAAGGGGGACGATGGACGATTGACGCTTGCTTCTGCTTATATATTGCGTGCCAAAATGAAAAGAAGACTTTCATTGTAGCACCATTGTATCTAATCGAAGTTGGTAAACATGCTTGTCGATTGATGTAGCATCATCCCAGCTCCCCACATCTCAAAACAGCTCACTTTGCCATGAAGACCGGAAAAGCGATGCACAGAAGGAGCCATGCTTCTCGACTGGGGCGAAAGAGTTAATGCTGAACCGTTCTGCAACACGTTGCTGAAGCCGAAACGGGCCGTTGAAAAGAAGCGAGAGAATCTCTCGAAATGGATAGTGCGTCTCCAGGACGACGCTAAGCCGCTTGTGGCCAAGAAGACCCTCCGCCTGCTGGAAACGTTTCGATGGGAAGTCCTCAGACATCCTCCCTACAGCCCAGACATCTCCCCATGTGACTCCCATATTTTCGGCCGCTTAAAAAAATCACTGGCAGGTCATCGGTTCACCTACGACAAGGAAGTGCGGAACGCCATGGAAAAAGGATCTGTGTGCAACCCAGTTTCAACACTGATGCCATCATTCGCTTCTTACGCTCTGTGTAAGCGTCAAGTTACATATTAACTGTACGACAAATGTTCTGTACTTTCATTTGGGCACACCTTATACACTGAGTTAGCAAAACGCATGGGATAGTTACTTAAAATCTGGTTGGGCCACCTCTGGCCCTGTGGAGTGCAGCAATACGGCGTGGTAGTGAGTCTACAAATCCCTGGTACACTTCTGGAGGCAGTTGACACCAGATAGTCTGCAGAGCCCGAGATCGTTGCTGCCCGTTCGTGGGCAAATGATCCAGTGCCTGGAGCCTGACTTCAACAGCATCCCAGATATGCTCGATGGGATTCATGTCAGGGCTGCGGGATGGCCAGCTCAGTCGTTGGACCTCTCCTGCATGCTCCTCGAACCATTCGCGGACGACATTGGAGCGATGTGGTGGAGCATTGTCATCTTGAAAGACTGTTACGTCGTTAGGGTGTTGAAATGTCAAAAATGGGTGTAGATGGTCTCCGATGAGTTGACGATAACGTGGACCATTCAACGTTTGGTCCAGGATAACCAGAGGGCCCATTCCAAACCAGGAAAATGCACCCCAGACCATCACTGACGTTCCACCACCTGTTGGCATGCGGGATCCATCGTTTTGTGAGGTCTGCGCCACACACGGTGCCTCCCATCAGTGTGGTACAGTTGATATCGTGACTCATCTGACCATATGACGTTACGCCACTGTTGCAGAGTCCAGCCAAGATGGTTGGTGGCAAATGCACGCCGAAGTGTCCGATGATGCTGGGTAAGCATTGGCACCCATGTAGGGCGACGGCTGCCAAACCCGAGGGCATGCAGATTCCGACGGATTGTCCACCGAGAGACGTTTTTAGTGCGGCCAGTATTGAACTGGTCTGTGAGTTGCTGCACTGTTGCGCTCCTGTCTCTCTGAATCATTCAGGGCAGCTGGACGCCCGGTATGGTGCCTGTTGTGGACTGTGATGCCTTCATCCAGCCATTCCCGATACACCCTGGAGACAGTTGAGCGGGGAAAGCCAAATTCCTGCACCACTGGCGAAATGGAACATCCCATGCGTCGGGCACCTACTATCATACCCCGTTCAAAAGACGTCAACTCGCGACGACGTGCCTTTTCTGATTAATCACTTATCCAAGCTCTTTCACAACGTCTAATGGTCCATTCCCAGAATCCGTTACCCCTGTGAATTCGTGAGTCATGCCCATCAATCAATGTGCTTGCTATCCCATGAGTTTTGCTAACTCGGTGTATATTTCCTTGTATTCCCCGCACCCCCTCCTGCGGATTAAAAAGTTGTATAACCCGCGGGGTATGTTCGTGAAATTATGGTAAGTATATTTTGTATCAGGGATGTACCCAAGAGGGTCAGAACAACTCTGTGCTTCTGATTAGTGGGCTTATCCATCTGTTTTTGTTGTATTGTCAACGCTCTCTTCCGTAGTCTTTGTACACCTTAGCCCGTTAATGATGATGCGATAGTGAAACGTGTCGGCTACAATAAAACATGTCGTGTTGGTTAATCCAGTTCTTTTCTCTGTAATGTTTACTTAGAGCTCTGCTTTCTTTTACTCTAAAAAGTCCGAACGGTCGCGAACGGTCAAAGCCCATCGCAAAGCTCGTTTCAGCAAAGTGACTGACTTGCTGAAAATTTGATTATGGCCCATCGACACGGGAACGATGCGGGCATACGTAGCTGGCTTTATTCGTTTTAAATTTTCTCCCGATTCGGACGACCCTCGATTCATAATGTAACGACCAGTCGCGGACAGCTGCCTCGGTGAGTAGAATCAAAATGGCGGACAAAAGTAGAAAATTCCAGTGTTCGAGTGCCCGATACGTAATATGGAGAAAGGAGATGGCGAAATATGACGAGGAACCTTGCTGCGACGCCATTTTGAAGCGAAATGCTTACGACCGTGCTGTTCATGAATGAACAAACGGAAGCAAACTGTCACCGAGCGTACCACGTAACCTGTTGGTTTGACTATTCGATCGATGCAGGCATACGTAGCTGGCTTATTCATTTTAAATTTTTTTTCCCGATTCGGACGACCCTCAATTCATACAGTGACGACCGGTCGCGATGAGCGTTTTCATAATCGCGACCAGAATCCAATGCCAGTCGTGCTAATCATGATCGGAGTCCAATGCCGGTCGCGTTCGGCTGACTCGGTGAGTAGAATCAAAACGGCGGACAAAAGTAGAACAAACAAACGGAAGCAAGCGGCTGCCAATCGTACCACGTAACCTGTTAGCGACCGGTCGGACTTTTTAGACAACCCGAATTGATGTGTGCATGTTCTTAAGTTTTGTTTGATTAATTCAGGTGAGACTTCCAGCATGTGAAAACTTTCTTGCTCTCTATCTTTCTACGTTTGAGGAACAGACTCCTCCGACAGCTGTTATAGAATTGATGTCGTGCTGTGTAATTACACCTGCTGAAGGTAAAAATTCATTTTAGGCTTCGAAGTTGTTTGTGATATTGAATTATTTTTGTAGCGTGATGGTCATTTCAGCCTTAACCCGTTGTATAAAAATTATGCCCTATAAAATTGTTGCAACTAAAGGCTGGCCCTATACACTCTGAACGACCAATTTATCAGAGACACCTCTTATGGAAATTGGATCGGCCTCCCAGTGACACCCAAACAACGGAACAGGCCGAAGCGGTGTATAAAAGAGATGCATTGGATCACAAGTTGCAGTCAGAAGTGGACTGAATGTGGGTACATTCAAGGATTTGATGAGCTTTGAACAAGGCATGATTGTTGGAGGTCAATGAGCGCAGTTGAGCGTTTCGCTAACCGCAAACCTCCTCAGGCTTTCCCGTGCAAGAGCGTCAAGGGTGTTCCGTGAATGGCAGTTATGCCAAAAACCAATCTCCAACAAACACAACTGCGGACGAAATAGGGTTGTGGATGAACGAGGCTAACGGCGGCTGGCACGAACAATCCACAGCAACAGGACAGGAACGGCCCAACAAATTGCAGCGCAGTTGTTCAATGAGGGAGCATCCCAACCTATTTCGGAGGGCATGGTGGTAGCACTTTTGAGTAAGTACAAAACTGCGTTGCATCTAGATGGAAACAGAAGGGTGCGTGCCTTGTCCATTTTGTTGAATTTACGAGGGTGGTTCAAGAATTTTTTGCCTCCTGGCCCGTAACTTTTTTATTCGTTAACCGTTTTATCAAAATTCTTTTTGTACCTGATACTTCTATAGTCCTCTATGTAATGCACCATTCGCTTTCCACGCGTGACCAGTCGGGTCGACCTGTCGAGGTTGTTGTCAACACGAGGATTGAATGGCATCTTTCACCTCGTCGTCAAAACGCATCTCATCTCCCTTAAGGTGCTCTTTCTTCTTTGGGAAGTGTTGAAAGTCGCAAGGTGCAAAGTCTTTCGTCTTTGAACTCTTGGCCCCACAGTAGGTCTACCGTACAGCGCCTTTGCTGAGTGGCGATCGTGCGCAGGTGGGCGTTATCGTGCTGCAGAAGTGGGTCCAAAGCTTTTTGAAAAACTATTCGTCTGAACGTGAGGAGTCCGTGCTTCGCCAAGTGGCTGGCAAAGGAGTTATGAACGCCTCCACCAGGAGCACGAACTCCTGTCAGATAATCGAGGCTCTACTGTACTGAAGAACTTCTTCAAACAATCCGTGATCTGGACTCGAACCAGGAATTCTGACTTTTGTCGTTGCTGCTCTAGTTATCATGGATAGTGAAACTCAGTTCCATGAAGTCACGACACGAGACAGCCCAAATTGCAGAACAGGCTCCCAGCTCGTAGGCGGGAATGCTCTTTACCCTTAAACTATCAAACGTATTGACTGGGGGGGGGGGGGGGGCACTCCGCCATTTGGGCTGTCTCGTGACTTCAAGGAGACATTGTAACAGCATTGCAATTCTCTGTCTGCAGTAGCAAAAGTCTTGGTCCTTGGTTCGACTCCAGGTTGATTGCCTCCGCATCTGTCTGATATCGATGCAGTACTGAATTGGCTGTCGTTCTACATAAATAAATCCATATCGCACTCAAGAACCATTTGATTGCATCCTGTGACAATAAAGTTCGGTGAATGATGGCATATTGAGAGTGGATTGCTCGCTTACATGAAACAGCAGTTACTATCCTTCAAAGTAATCCCCGTCGATGGTAATGCACTTCTGGGAACGCCTGTACAAGTCCTGGAAACTCCTGGCGTAGTCGTTTTTAGGGATAGCCTTCAGTTGGGTCGTAACATTACGTTGGATGTCTTCTACAGTGTTCCGGCCTCCTCGGAACCGTTTAAACCACTCATAAGCACGCTTCAAAGTAATAGCACTTTCTTTGTAAACTGTTGTCATCACTTCATGAGTCTCTTTCGTTCGCTGATCCATTTTGGGTTTCGACCGCGCGTACTACGCCTTCTCTCTTCAATGTCCTGTTTAAACACACTCGCAGCGCTGATTCTCTCAAATTTGTTTAAACATGTCTCGACCTGTCTGGGGCAGGATACGACGATGGTGCACTCTTACGACCGTTAGCAATTTGACGGACGTCATTCACCGAACTTTATTGTCGCAGGTTGTAGAAGACCCACTCATTGTTTTTTAATTTGTTTCCCCAGATCTGTGTAATAAAATTTTGCGTCCCTTAATAAACGTCTTCTCCAAATCCCGTATCTCCGAAAAGGTAAGTTTCTCGGTATTAGTAACGAGAGAAGCGTTTTATCGAACGTTCCTACGTGCGAGCCAGGGATGACTTTGCTTTTGCTCCGTAGATTCTGATTGTATCTTCGCTGACTGCTTTATTGAGAAATTTCATTTTTCAAACTCGTCGGCTTAAGCATGGCGTACAAGATGTGTCAACAATAGAAAGCACTTCCTCCGTGACGTAAGTAGCACTAAACATCGAACGGTTGATTGATTAACTCTTTCTCGTTGTTCTGTTTTGTTTTCTAAATTTTTGAATTTACTTTAACTTGATTCTAGTCAAACGAGCGAGATCTCTAGCAACGATGCTTTTATCGAGTACTTGGATGCAATGCAGAACTTGATAGAGTTCACGTGCGACTTGGTCTGTGTATCGTTTACTTCTGGAGATGGCGATATGCATCTGACGCACGTCTTTTTGTTGTTCTTTGAACTGGTAACTACGTCACTTGTATAAATAAATTAGGTTCCGTATTGAAGCAGTAAAAGACGAAACTTTGATTAATGAGCGTGTTTTGACTTTACATTATTATCCAGAAAGTGGTACCCGTTTACGCATATCGATGGCGCCACTGATCCAAACGAAAGCATACGATGCAGTTATCGACACCAACATCTTAGCTTTGGTGAGGTCGAATTTCGAGTTCGTTCAGTGCGTGGTTTCCCCAGACCATAGTACTGCCCGCACCGTCCATGCGGAGTCCATGCTTTCGTGCTGATGTAATCGTGACTTGACCGACCACACGATTTGTTTCCACTGCTCGATAGTCCAGTCCTTGTGCTCCTGAGTGAATTGGAGTCGTTTCCGCTTGTTGGCTGTAGACAGCAAAGGTGTGCGGGACAGGTCTTCGGCTTCCGTATCCCGTGCGATGCAGAGACCGTTTTGGAGGACCCCCGATTAAGGTGAGCAGTGATTTGATGCACAGTTGCCCTTCTGTTATCTTTTACCAGTCGTGACAGTCTCCGTTTTGTCCGATCATCAACTATCTGCGGGCGGCCACAACGCAAATGTTCGGACCCCGTCTTCCGGCTAACCGTCCAGTCTTTAAATACTTTAACGACGGCTGCTCTCGAGCATCCTACGAATGCTGCTGTTTCGCTGATACTCGCTCCATAGCTCCGAGCACCTACAATCGTCCTGCGTGCGAGGGCTGTTATAAGGCGTCGTTTATGCTGGGTGCCCACTTAGCGCGACGATAGCGCGATTATATCGCTTTGAGTCATGTGCGCATGCGCAACAAACGCCAGGCGATCGATTCGCTTCTCGGTGCCCACTTGGCGCGACGGCCGCGTGACCGAATGCGCATGCGCTATCTACGCGATCATTTCGTTTCCCACTTCAAGATTTCGTGCTTCCAAAATCAGAATTGGATATTACTTGATATCTTCAATCAAATTTTCCGTAGCGATATCCGACCATCTCGAAGTAGGTGCTGCCATGATTGCATGTGCCACGTGATTCGAAACTGTTTTCTGATTGGGTGCGATGGAGTCGCACGATCGATCGCCTTAGATGCGCCACAGAATCGCCCTCGTGATGTCACTCAGGAGCACAAGAATCGCGCTATCGTCGCGCTAGGTGGGCACCCAGCATAAAGGACGCCTTTTAACAGCCCTCGCACGCAGGACGATTGTAGGTGCTCGGAGCTATGGTGCGAGTATCAGTGAAACAGCAGCATTCGTAGGGTGCTCGAGAGCAGCCGTCGTTAAAGTATTTAAACACTGGACGGTTAGCCGGAAGACGGGGTCCAAACGTTTGCGTTGTGGCCGCCCGCGGATAGTTGATGATCGGACAGAATGAAGGCTGTCATGACTGGTAAAGGATAACAGAAGGGCAACTGTGCATCAAATCACTGCTCACCTTAATCGGGGGTCCTCCAAAACGGTCTCTGCATCGCACGGGATACGGAAGCCGAAGACCTGTCACGATTACATCATGCAGACGGCAGCGTGAGAATCTGGCGGAAACAGCACGAAAGCATGGACCCCGCATGGACGAATCGTTGCCGATCAAGTCAACCCTGTCATGTTGATGGCTACTACCAGCAAGACAATGCGCCATGCCACAGAGCTCGTATTGTGCGGGAGTGGTTCCAGGAACATGAGGGGGACGTTACCTTACTTCAGTGGCCCCCCACAATCCCCAGATCTCACTCCAATTGCGCATTTGTTGGACGAAGTCGAACCACCCAGTTGAATAATGGAACACGTCTACTGTTGTCGACGACACTTCGATTCGCTTTTTATAATGGTCCGGGCCGCTAGCAGCAATGATTGGGTAGGGACACAATTGCACAATTCTATGTTATTACTCCGTCGCTGATGTTTTACTTTGTATTGCTTCATTATCGGATCCGTTTTGTTTTTCTCGATATAAATCGTATAAAACGTTTTTAATATTTCTTGTCTTTTATATTCTCGTCTAATTAGGTGGCGTCTATTCATCCAAAATACGCTGTTCCGGTCTTCGAACCTCCGCCGGAAATTTTAGTCTACAAAATCCTCTTTTGTTGCAACATCGAATTTATATCTCGGCTCTGTGGTCTCATGTGCAGGTGACTAGAAAACTTACGTGGACTTCTCTCGTTTATTATTGCGAATGATTAATTCCGTTCTCGTTGACGATTTCAGATGCAGGGAGGCGTTCTCCACTCTGAAACATAAAAGCGATCTCAAATACGTTAACAAAGACGACTACAACGAGCAAGTGGAACTCTTTAATTCGTATTTAAAGGACATTTCGAACGTTCTTTGGAAAAACATGTTTTTATCGGACTCGTCTCCAAATAGTCTCTCGTCAAGATTTTCCATCGCACCCCTAGTTAGCGAACTGCAAATACCGCACGTCGAAGAGACTTTTAACATCATGCACCACTGGGCATTTGTTGGCTTCTCGCATCGTTTCATACACCTGGTAAGATTGACACGACTTTAAGGTAAACGTTCGAATTCGTATTGGTGCACTGTTGCGATGGGCGTCTGCAGTTCTGGATTCGATTAGATGTCATTGCACGTGCTTACATACGAGGTCTGTGAGAAAAGTATTCGACCTAATTTTTTTTTTTTTTTGCGAAAACCTGATGGATTTGGATCGCGCGCGCTTGCACGAGCCGACCTCGAACCTTTGTGCGTATGCGTGAATTTTTTCCCGCCTCTCAATAGCGTCGGTTGCTGGCAATCGGCATTAGAGGGAGGTAGTGTGTTGTGCTCTCGTTGGTTTTTGATTTGAAGGAAAACGACGGAACGACTGGAGCAGCGTTACTGCATCAAATTTTCCAGGTCGTCACAGTGGAAGCATTCCTCGTCACCACGACCAAAGAAGGCCCACCAAGTGCGCAGCAATGTGAAAGCGATGCTGACTGCTTTCTTTGACTCTCGCGGTGGGGTACACCACGAGTACGCATCACAGGGTCAAACAATCACCAAAGAGTACTACAGGGATGTCCTCCGTCGCCTACGCAAGAGACCGCAGTTGTGGTCGACAGGCAATTGGTGCCTCAAAAACCAAACTTGATTCGGACTTTTTTGGCGAGAAACCAGACTCCCGTGGTACAACAGGCTCCTTACTCTCCTGACCTGGCCTGCTGCAACTTTTGGCTGTTCCCCAAACTCAAGAGGCCATTGAAAGGAACGCGATTTCAGGAAGACGCTTTCCAGGAATGCTTCCAACAATGGCGGCACCGCTGGGAGCAGTGTGTGGAGTCCCAAGGAGACTACTTTGAGGGTGATTAGATTTCCAATGTTCCAGGTGTGTAATTTTTTTTTTTCCCGGTCGAAGGTCGGATACTTTTCTCACAGGCCTCGTATGCCTTTATCGCCAGGATTTGTATTTAGAGCGAATGTCGAGGAACTTTGTTTGCGGCCCAGTAAAATTTTGGAGGGAATGCACACTTTGTCTGACCTTGTCCGTGACTTCGTTCAAGCATCACTGTATAGACACAAACTCAGTTTTGTTCGGCATGTCCAGAGAAGCTCACTGCGTTACGTAGCGGAAACGTTGTCTTTGAAGAACGTTTCCGCAACGAAAGCTCAGTGCTCTTCCAAACAAAGCTACGTGACGAGTAAAGGCTTTAAACTGATTTAGTCATCAGCGAGTGTTTCACCGCACCACCTACAAAGATGTTGGCACGGTGCCAAATTTAAATCTTCTAATTTTTTTGCTTCAGCCTGTATTTAGGGAGTCTTTGAGTGTTGAGCCGCTAATTCTCATTGTGAGACGTCTCGGTTCCATTGGTATGGCCATGACGCAAATTGGTCTTCCTAGATACAGTCAAACCTCGATATCTTGAATTACACGACTGGTTTCTAGCAACCAGGTTCCAGCAACCTCGAGACATGACTAGAATAGTTGTCGTTTGTGCACTTGGTTGCGGCAACAGTTGAGCAACCAGGTGCGTAAACGACAACTATTGTAGGTATGCCTTAAGATTGTTGGCAACCAGTTGTCAGTGCGCAAGAGGTCAAAACGGTATGTGCATAGACCTACGCAACGTACAAGTGGCGTCACTAAGGTCGGACACACGTAAAACCTGCCAAAAAAGGAGCTCGAAAAGTTTTTTTGTGTGGTTTTTGTTCGAAGCGCATGAGAATCGTCTAATTTTAACAGACGTGACGTCAAATTTCTTCGTCTTTGTACGAAGATTTCTCATTAAGAAAAGAAAGTTCGCTCTCTAATGCATTTTGCTGGCACACGAAGTCAAAATTCAACATAGCGAGGTTTTCCGAGATAACAAGGGAAAATTATCAGGTCGTTACATATCAAATGTCGGATCGCAGAGGTCTTCTTTAATGGCCCTCTAGAAAGGACACCTTCACACGTGCTAATCGTCCGGGGTTGTGGAAGCACATCGTAGCCGAGAGCCTGTAGCGCCGGCACGGTCGTTCGTGCAACGTGCGGATGCGCATTGTCATGCAGCAGAGGGACGCCTTTGCGATGCAGGTTGTTGTTGTGAGTTTTGTGTGCATACGATGCAGTTCACGACAGTAGGTCGCAGCGGTGATCGTCTCCCCCTGCTGCAGGAAGCTGTAATGTACTACACCATGGATGTTCCACCAAACTGTAACCGTGTGCTTCCTGAGGTGCAACGGGGGTTTAGGGAACTGTCGCAGGGGTTCATCAGCATCCAGCCACTGTGCTGATTGTTTCCTATTGTCATGTAGGAGCCGCTTTTCGTCGCAGGTGACGATGCGATCAAGAATCTCCGCTTCTTCATGTCGCAAAAGTAATTTGTACACACCTCCAACCGATGTTCTTATTTGGTTTTCCGTAAGTTCGTGTTGGATCATTTGTCCTGCTTTTTCACCTTGCCGATGGTCCTAAGGTGTCTACTGACAGTCGACGCTGATGCAGTATGATCCCCTGCAAGGTCCCGAACAGTTTTTGACGGGTCCTCTTCCACAGATCAGTGTCATTCAACATGTTGGGTGGTCTGCTGCGTAACTCATTTGCCAGGTCCATCACTCCCGCCCGGGATTTTCGGAACCAATGTTGGACAGTACGTTCGTTTATGGTGCCTCCACCGAATACCTTATTGATGTTTCGAGAGGCGTTGGATGCAGTACTGTGCTTCAACCTGAACTCGTCGTAATGCATTATCACACGTCATGACTATCTTCGCTTGGGTTCAAACGCTATTAAATATCATCGCAGGCATGCAAATTTCAGGCAGCTGGTAGCTGACAGGTTTATCTCTGGGAACGTACCACTTTGTTATGGGTGCTTGCTACTAAACGTGGAAACCGTGCTGAAGCGCGGAGCCCACCTCAAAATCCGACATTTGATATGCAACGACGTGATATACATTTGACAAATTATCCTGATTCTGCTTGAAATGCGTTTTTAATGAAATAAGTTTTCTTCTCTTTTTAGACTCAAAAAAAAGAGGTCAAAGCACGTCACCTGGTTTATGCAATGGTGAGTTACATTTTTTAATATCAGGTATATCCCCTCTAGCCTCTACAGAGCGTATCTGAACCCCTGTCGCAAACTTGCGGTGGCAAGAAGAAAACAAAAGTTCATATTTACATGGTTCAGATAACGAACCGTTTATGAGATTTCCGCAGTTAAAAGTGACCTCCTGCAAACGTTTATCAAAACGTGAAATGTACGAGCACAGCTTAATTGTTTTTGCAGGTACAGTTCCGCATACGTACGACGTGCTTCACGTTCACGTCGATAACACAGGTGCATTCAGCAAGTTCTGCAGACGTATACAGTGCTCCGACTAAAATTGACAGAGGGCAGAGTGTCAACTGCGGCAAGAGGGCACATCATGCAGTGTCGCGGCATCTCATAGGGAGGGGGGGGGGGGGGGCGGGGGGCAGGGATAGGGCTAAGCCTAATTGTGTGCTTTCTGTTTAATAAAATCAGGCGGAAGGATACATGGAAGAGCAAGAGCAAATTGATAAGCACCATTTTCGCGGAAAAGCACTGATTTTGTGAACGAGCGCACTACTCTCGTGACAGGGCACACTACTCTTTTGGCAGGGAGCACTACTCTCGCGGCAGGGCGCAGCGCCCTCCTAAAATAGGTTAGCGGGAGCACTGCGTATAGCCGCCTTCCCATATTATCTCTCGACTACTATGCAAATGACTTACGCCGCATTTTAATAACCTCGCCTGCATCTACCACAAATGTTCAGGGGGGGGGGTTAACAAACTGTTTACTACAGTATCCATTTCGTCCCCTGAAGGTTGTTTAGGTACACCTGAAGTTATTAGCACGTGCTCTTGTTAATAACCAACAAATGGGACAAAAAAATGTTTGTATTGTAAATCCTGTTGCGACGTACCTCACTTTAGCGTACATTTCAAAGTAACGTACAAATTTAAAATCCCTGACTGCAACCTAGGCGTTTTAATATTAAATAGTTTCAGTTTAACGATACGACGTCATTTAAGCCAATGGGCTAATTAAGCCAAGTTCACATTACATTGGCTGGTAGTGTAGCATGTATAAACCCAGAAATCTCTGCATGCAACTCAGTCGGGACCCATACTCTACGGCACTGAGATGGGAAGGCATGAGGTAAGATCATAACGTAAGATAACGTGTATTAATTGTTAACATGTTTCACACGTTGTGAACAACGCAATATTTAAATCTGTGATGACATGTCCGTGAGGTCGCCTAGTTTAACTTTGAGTTTGGGGATTCGAATCGTCCTGTATAACAAAGTGGCTACGCATTTGTACGAGGGGTATTCAAACGAAAAGATACAAAACATCGTAAAAACCAAACCAGTTGAAGTTTGAGTATGCTGCTTTGGGGTAGTGTATTGGACATCTAGGGAAGAGAACATAGTGTCCAATCGAATTCCTTGAGACACTCCGCAGCCTATGCAAGTCCATCAAGAGCAAGAGGGAGTGGTTGTGCTCCACGATAACGCTCGTCCACACGTCTCCAAGGTCACAAAAAGCGTACCGGACAAGTTCAAGTGGGAGCAGCTTGAGCGTCCACCCTACTGCCCGGACATCTCGCCCTGCGACCTCCATTTGTTGGGTCCGCTAAAAAAAACATCTCAAAAGGAAGCGCTTCAACTCAAACAACGCACTGACGGATAGTTGTGTTCAGTGGGATAGTTGTGTTCAGGTATAGGCCTATGGTGATTAATTTGAATGAAGAATTCGATTATGTCCACATTGTCGTTTTGTACCTTTTCATTTGAACACTTCCTCGTATTGTTTATTTTGATTATATAAATTATAATCCAAATTGTGGTTTATTTATTTATTTATTTATTTATTTATTTATTTAATTTATTTGTACAGCCTAAATCAAGAGACGTCTTCTTAGATTATCTTAAACGGCAAAATTTTGCAGCCATTCAGGATTTCCGTCAGGCATTTATCGGTCAAAGAGATGCCGAGGACGACGAAGCGGGCAAAGAAGTTTCATGATGATAAATTTGACTTCTTTTTTCATTGTACATAACATAAATGTAAATAATGTTTGATATGTTGATATGTCTTTATCGCTAATGCTTACCATTTACCTAATTGGGATTTGGTTAATAAGTACGTATAACCTGAGTAAAACAGTAAAAGCTTCGCCGTTATTATAATAGACGCAAGAACTGGCTTGTTGCTGGCGTAATTATAAAAAAAAAGTAATTTATTCATAAATAAATATACATAGAGGATATATGGATATATAAAAAGTTGTTTTTATTTTGTAAAAATAGTGGTACATGCGAACATTGGGACTGAGCGAAAAATGCATATTACCCGTTTATTAAAAACGATTTGCTGGAAATTCCCATTCTCTCTCTCTCTTTTAATGAAATAAGGTTAAGACTATTGTATGTTACATACATTATTTAGGATATTCGAAAAGCGATACACAACAATTTATTTCTATGTGATTGAAATTTCGATGAGTCCTAGTTTTACCCACTTGCGTCTGGCCCCTGGAATGGACACGCACTCTGATTGGCTGTGGGCGGCATCATAATCACGTGACCCACACCCAACAGATTTTGAATTTCTGTTATCTTTAATCGGCCCTAAAATTGCTAAAAATGACATGCATGCTGGAAATTCCCATAACATCTTAAACAACAATGAGAAATACTGTAAATCTTCTACTATAATGCCAAATTTTTTGGCCTAAAAAAGCATCTAAATTTGCTGGGTCGTATTATACAAGAGGATAAAAATCAGCCCTCCGACGGGAGGAGATTTTGTCCTGATAACATTACCGTATACTGTATATTATACATTAATTACATTGCATATTCAGTGTCCAGTTCATTATACAGTAAAATCTCGTTACAACGTACCTCACTTTAACGTACATTTCAGAATAACGTACTAATTTTA
>JAHWFO010041171.1:431606-463767 GCA_023313115.1 Rhysida immarginata
GAAGAACAGTGATCGAGTGTTTGGCCAAAAACTCTCGAGTTCTGAGGCCTGAATGGGCTGGAGCGTTGTCGTGACGAAACAACCGGTCACCTCTCGTCCACATTTCTGGCCTTTTCCACTCGTCCAGTGGCAGTTTTTCCGAGTTTAACACAAAATTTCACAGCAACTCTTTGCTCGTACAAGTCACTCATTCTAAAAATCCGCCAAACGAAAAAAACACACTTCACAAACAACCGCGTAGCTAATCAACCAATACTGATATTTGCAATCAAAAAACTGCCTTTTAATCAGCGGATCTGTCAGAAGATGGCGACACCAAGCGATTTTGATTGGAACCAACAGGGCCCGCGCAATTCAAACAGTCTACGTATTTTTTGAACAGACCTCGTATCTTTGACCTCCGTAAAATGCAAAGATGCAGAATAAAAAATAAATTGTGCATTACTTTTGGAGTGACCTTCAGAACACAAAAAATGATGAAGATACATGGAGAAGATAAAGTATCAGATAACGTGGCTCGTTAAAAGACTTTTATTTTGATTTAAAAATTGCGATATTTATTTATAAAATACAAAAGAATGTTCTATACAATATGATTTAATTGAGGAATAGGCATTGCGATCTCAATTACAAAAAAAATATTTCTCGGAATAAAATAAAAAAATACTTAAATGTACGTTAAATACAGCAAAACACTGTAACGAGAAATATTAATCGCTACATTGAGCGAATTGAGATTAAATATAAAAAAAATTGAGACAGACCAATTTAATGTCTAAAGAAAGACTGCGAAATAATAATTAATTATTAATGGGGAATAAGATTGAAAATGTGCAGCATGGCATCCCGTATGCGCGTTATTGTTGAAATAGCATTAAAAGAAATTTCATTATTACCTTATGGGTAAACCCGCAAAACAATGCTGCTCGGTAAAGAACCGTGGCTGCCGCGAGAAAGTGAGAAATTCAATAAGAAACTAAACATCGAACGGCAGGATAGGAGTAGTTTGCAGAGCATTGGAATGAAAATGATAAAATGGAAGTTGAACGTCATGCTGCAGGCTAGTAAGGACGTGGAGGACCAGAAGGAGGGACGACTGGTCAAGCCACAAGCTGGAAGTGGTCTGTCTGAAATAAAAAAAAAACAGTAACCACGGAAAGAACATCAACAATAGTGGGACACACATCCTCGTGATCACGAAAATTATTCACGAGGGACAACTAGCTGCAGACAGTGATATTCACATGGAGATTTTTTGATTAACATTTATTAAAACAATATATACTCAACAATCACCGTCTGCAAAACAGTAAAAAAAATTTAAAGAACAGAAAAAATAGAATAATTAATTACAAATAAAATTATATCTATTTTTACATAAAAAATCTGAGTTTTCTCGAACAATTTGGTTATTCTTGATGTTTCTATACAAAACGAACATATGAATGCTTACATTTGTTTTACATTTCTATTACTTTTTTTACAACTGTAGGATAGCATGAAGTAATAATGATTGCGTAGTAATAGGCTGCATTAAGAGAAATAGCCTTAAATGCTATGGATGACTGAATTCCTAAGCTAGTTTTTAAACCTTCTTTGCATAATTAAATTTCATGGTCATTCTTGACGTGAAATTATCCACTTTTCATAACATAATGAGAAGTTTTTTATTTATTTATTTTTTTTAAAGTCAGTGGGATGAAGCTGCTTTTTGCAGGTAAGGTAATGAAATTTTTGATATACTAAGCAGTTTTAAATCGAGAACATTTTTAATATAAATCTATTTTTTTAGAGCACGTTTATAAAATTAATGTGGGAAGAAAATAAAAATCATCAATGTGCAGTGCTGCATGATATACTGCTCTTTTGATTGTTTTCCGTGATTTCAGAATAGATGAGTTCTAAATATAACTTTAATTATTAGATGACAAAAATTTGATAAGACATTCATTGTATTCCATCTCACTAAACAATATTTGAGTGTGGAATATTTCAGTCTGTATCTTCATTTTGTACAAAATCATATATCTATACAGGGTGATTCAGAAAGGTAGGTCAGGGTGAAATACCATGTACAGTTTGTAGCGGGAAACAATATTTTTCCTATAAACATGAGTCAGGAAATGCATCCTTACAGAGATAATGCAACTTGTACGAGGTAGGAATGGATGTGCGTTGCCCGGACGGCAATGGTAGGGTCCATGTAAATTAGGATCTGAACATGTAAATTTTTCGTGTTCTCCTTGAAAAGAGAGGAAACAAAACATTTGTCATACAATGGATTGCTTGACTAATGTGGAGCTGGCAGACATGCATCTCGTCTACAGTAAGGCACAGGGTAATGCTACTGAAGCGGAAAGGATTTACCAACAGCGTTTTCCAGACCATGATCACCCACATCGCAGGGCATCTCAAACACTAGACCAAACGCCTGTATTGAAGCTCAGGGTCGGCATTTTAAACATCTACTGTATTGTCATTCCTACCTCGTACAAGTTGCATTATCTCTGTAAGGATGCATTTCTGGACCCATGTTTATAGGAAAAATTTTGTTCCCCGCTACAAACTGTACATGGTTTTTCGTTCTTCACCTACTTTTCTCAATCACCCTGTATTCGTTACAACACAGTAAATTTCATCATGTGGGTAGAAAGATAAAACATTCAGCAGATGAAAATTAAAAATAAATAAAACATTATGTATTGTGCTCACCGAAACCAGCTGGTTGGTACACCCCTTCAAGAGGGCCTGGGGAGAACCCTACAATATAGCGATGAGGGTGATTTCACTACCTGTGATTTTTTTCACTGATAGGGATATTTCACTACCAGTGATTTTCACATTTTTAATTGACGTAATACCCGTTTGCTAAATTATATAAATAATAAATAAAGGGGTCGTAATTTTTCTAAGAATTATATTTAGTGTTCAACATTCGCACCCCATAAAGCAAAATTTACCACATAGGAGTTAATTTCTAAATGATAATTCTTACGTTATTGCACCTCTGATTGGGATCGTGTGCTATACAATAAGTGATCGTGTCTTGATTGATTTCTTAATTGGTAAGTATTGTCCTCAAAGGATATAAAAAAAAATGCATTGAATAAAGAATACACGGCAAGTCAAAATGATGGACCCAATTTCTCATTTATTCTGTGATGTCTAATGAACGTATCGTAATGCGAGACATGTGCTTCAAAAGCTTCTTCTTCTTCTTCTAACCGCAGCTCTCATCATCCCACCTGGGGGCGACAAGCTGATACCGCAACACACCACACAGTAAAACAGAGATCGTTAAAGGTCTTTCACAATCGTCACTGTTACGAACTACTTAAAGACAATTAATGAACGACATCGGCGCTATCCAGACAAGGAGACACTGTACATCCTAAGTGTGCTTCAAAAGCTTAACTTTCACAGTTTAGTTTCCACGCAATGTTTTCATTTTCTACTGCTAAGGGTCAGCAACGAACAGTTAAATAAAATGGCATTGACTGAAGAGGGCTTGGGTGGAGACAGATCGTTCTGTGTGCATGACTATCATGTAAACAACTGTGTTGGATCATGTATACGTACCATCACTGGATGACCTGCATGCCTGCATCACTACAACTGTTGCTGATATTGACCGTGGCATGCTACGAAAGGTTCGGCAGGAGACAGACAGGCTTGACATGTATCAGGTTACGCAAGGCATACATAGATCACCTATAATGTATTTGAAATAAACTTTAAACGTTTACCTTTCGTAGCACATGTATCACAGAGTAAACTTCTGAAATCGGGCCCATCATTTTGAATTGCCCTGTACTTTATTATAGTTTCTGGCTTCATCTCCACAGTTTCTGGCTTCATCTCCTTCTATGCCCTGTACTTTATTATAGTTTGGTATTAAAGTCTGTTCCTTCCTTAAAAATATTTTCATCTGCTTAATGGTTATGAATCCTGGTTAATGAATGAAAAAGTGTGATCGCAGGTGCAAGCAGTTGAAATAGATTCCTGAGAAGTGTGGCAGGTGTTGCCCTACCAGATAGATGCACAACAGCTGCTATGTTGCGTTTGTATAGCCACAATCTTCGGTTGCATTTGTATAGCCGCATTGTATGGATGGTGCAAACTGGTCTTCTTAGGCAGTTGCTTTTTTCCAAGCCAGTGGGTAAGAGACCAAGATTCGAGTTGCTTGAATATTACCATTGATGACGTAATGGCAGAAGATCGCAACCACTGGAAATCCTCCATAGGGCTGCTGACCTGCGACTCTAATGGATAAGTAGGCTTGAGAAGTACTGGTAATTATGACAATTAAAGGGAGGGGGGTCAATTTGTTATTTTCCCTTAAATTCATGGATGTTACTTATTGAACACTGTTTTCATTTGGAAATTAAACCATAAAAGAATCAATTATGCATTTTTTTTTCCAAAAACATTTGCCACTTTTTTATTAATCCCAAGAACTTTGATGTATTGAAAGCAATCGACATTTGTTTATATTGCAGCTACATCAACTTAGGCCGAATTACATTCTGATGATCTGTCAAAAATTGAATATGTCGTATGTTTATTGATGGGTGTTATTCTATGAGAATAGATTTAAAACTATGTATAGTCTGTATTGACTCTGATTGTAGTTCTGAATAATTATCAAATATATCGATAGGGTGGGCCAAAAGTCTGTTACCATCCATTCAAATTCAAAACGAGTGGAGATATTTTTTCAATTGAAAAATGGAAGGAAAAATTCTGCGACCCGGATTCGAACCAGGAACCTCGACTATCATGGCCGACGCCTCTACCTATCTATTGGGCTATCTCTTCTGATGGTTTGGAGTGGAGAAATTCCCGATCTGCGGGCCAGGTTCCTTGGGCTTTCAACCGTGACAACTTGGTTGTCTTTAAGACACCTTGAGACAGCTTGGCTGTCCGTGGTATCTCCGATAGCCCAATTGGTAGAGGCATCGGCCATGATATTCGAGGTTCCTGGTTCGAATCCGGGTCGCAGAATTTTTTTTTCCATTTTTCAATTGAAAAATCATTACCTATGCTTGGAGACGCTTCTCCAGTTAATAATTATTATTATTTACGAGTGGAGATACAACAAATCTTTGCACTTATGGGCTAAACAAATCTTTGACTTTGAATTTTGTACCTTGCAACTTTGTGATCGTTACAGGTGGAGAAAAATTTCCAATTGTACAGTTATAGAGCTCAAAACAATGATTTTAACCAAAAAGAAAAAATTTAAATTTAAATGAGTTTAGTCTCCTATTTAATGGGGAAAAAATTGTAAAATTAATAAAAACAAAAAAATTAATAATAAATAAAGTCACCAATCTTGAAAACGATGAAGGAACTTGTGAGATGGACGAAAACTCAAAGGATATAGTCTATTGCAGATGTTGTTGATAGTAGAAATAAAACTAGTCTATTGAGGATGTAGATAAAGTCTTGTGAAGATAATGTTGATAGGGTAAAACGATAATCTTGAAGGAAGTGTCGGTTTTTAAATACAGATGAAATTTTGAAGAGGGTGATCCAAATATTTGTGATAAAATTTATATAAAAAAACGTTTTCGAGAATTTTTCTCATCTTCAGTTGGATGAAATATTTTTGAATGTTGAAAACGATTGGTGAAAAGAAAAAAGATTAAAAATAAGCGTAAAAAAAATACCCACTACAATAAAATGAAATTTCAGTGCTCAAGCTACATTTGTCCATGAACGAAGTGATCAATGTGGTGTCCTTCAGAAGCAGTGCATAACTCTGCATGATATTTCACAGAACCCATCCCATTTAATATCAGGTGGCCAAGAGGGCTAGGGCATAGGCTTTCTAGTTCTCGACTGCACCCGCCGTGGGCATGGATGTTTGTGTTTGTCCCGGGCTGTGTACAGATATAACTTGTGTGAAAGGCGATGCCAAAAATTCTAATAAACCAACCAACCATTTAACATCATGATGGGTGTTATGTTTGTACAAGCCTGCTGAATTCGTTGTTTCAAATCATTTATTGATGCTGGTACAGTGGCATACACCTTGAGCACAGAAATTTCATTTTGTTGTAGTGGGTTTATTTTTATGCTTATTTTTAATTCTCCCCCCCCCCTTTTTTTTTTTTTTTAATCAGCGTTTTGAGCTGTACAATTGGAAATTTTTCTCTACCTGCAAAATTCAAAGTCAAAGGTCAAATTTGACACCACCAGTATTTAGCCGCTACCTAATTTCCTATATGTTGCACCTCCACTCGTTTTGAAATTGTATGGGTGGTAACAGACTTTTGGCACCCTGTACATTTCTTTTTATTAAAATCAACTGAGTGCTGAATTCACTTTTCTTTTACTAGTTCCTTGTGACAGTTAAAAGTAAATAACCCAGAATTATGTTAATTAATAGCAATTTGTCTGTTTTAAATGTTGAAACATGAATATAAAATTTCAAGGCCAAGAAATACAGTAAGTAGTTTGAATCAGTAGTAAGACCTTATAATTTTAATTGCTGCTTTTAAAAAATATAATTATATAATTATAAGATATTCATGGCACTTGGAAGAAGATGTATAATATTAATATAATGTTGTCTTATTTACAGTTTCATAATACATACAATCTAAACTAATAATATGAATTCAAATAAGTTTCTCGATATTTTATAATCGATCTCTCAGGTCTGTACTCTTCCAATGCCTAAATTAACTTTAAATGCATAGAATTTCTCAATGAATGACAAATGCATGCATCAGTAAATCTATTCAAATCCACTAAACAAAACTTCACTGCATAACCTATCATTTTCATTTTTCCTTGGTTTTTAATTTTTTTTTTTTTTTTTTTTTTTTTACTTATGCTTTTAACTAACCTTGAGGCTTTATTATGAATTTTAAGTAAGTTTTATCCAACTTTTGTAAAGATTCTTTCAGAAGTATACATTTGTAAATTTGTTTCTTTTTGATTTCAAATGTAGACTCTGAACGTTGATTTTGATATCAAATATACGGTAATTTCCAATTCATAATTTGAAGCTAAATAGTGTAATGAGTTATTTATTCAAGAATTTTCTAATCTTCAAGAATTCAAAGTTCGTGATAGATTGCAATTCTGATTGGCAATTACATCATTTGGTAACATTGTTTATGACTTACGTAAATTTGATATTTTTTTTGAGGAAAAAATCAAAATAAAGATATAGACATTTGTTAATTTAAAAAAAAAATAATAAAACTGTTAGGTTCGTGGATTCAAAGCAATTTTATTCGAAAGCTTAGTCTCTCTTTATTATACGAGTTTGGATATACAAGTATCTTCTTGCATTTCACTGTGCATGGGATCCAATTTAAAACATCCCATCAAAACTATCTAATGTTTTGCACTTTAGGATCATTGAAAATTTCATGTAAACATCAAAAGAAGGAACTAACCAAATTAAATTTTCTTTAGAATATGATTGCCTTCGAGAAACGGTTCTAGGAAATGGTTGGAATGAAGTATTGCTTGATGGTGCAGGTAACTAGGATAGTTTTTCCTCAATGGACCAATGGCTTAGCCTTTGGAAACTATACTTATAGATATCCCTCACAGCATACTATCCCCCAGGGATACACTATTTGCTACTTTACTAGACCCAGTTTTCCACTTAAATTTGACTTTTAAATTAAGAGCATTTGTGGACGACATTATTTTAACTAAAGCCTATGGTTATCCGTCTAATACAGACTTAGATATTAAATATGATATGGAAAAGCTGCAAGCCTGGTTTGAAACCAGAGGAATGAAAATCAATGCAGAGAAAAGGATGGATAAGGTGAGCACCTCGAATGATGGAGGTTTAAAAATCCTAGGTATTAATTTCGACAGTAGACTAAAATTTACCATCCACTAAATAATAATATGTCAGTGCAATAAACTAAGATTCCTGGTCTATAGGTTACGTAAAACATTGATGGTAACAATTATAAAGTTCAAGGTGCAGCCCAAGATAACCTATGGGATTTTGATTTGGAACCTTACAAATAAATATTCCCAAGAACAACTAAAGATAGCCTATAGCAGCTTTCAATCTACCCAGGAGGCAATCGATCACCCAGTTTTGTAATGAGGTAAATCTCATGAATTTTAGTGCACTTATGACGATGATTGAATTGAAGGTGTTCAGAGGGGGAAGCAAAATAATATAATATTTAAGGGGTGATACTTTAAAGGAAACCCCGAAACTTAAGAATGAACGTGGCTCGTTTAAAGACTTTAATTTTGGTTTAAAAAATGCAATATTTATTTATAAAATATCAAAATATTCTATACAAAAGAATGTTCTATACAATATGATTTAATTGAGGAATAGGCATTGCGATCTGAATTACAAAAGAAAAAATATTTCTCGGAATAAAATAAAGAGATACTTAAATGTACGTTAAATACAGCAAAACACTGTAACGAGAAATATTAATCGCTACATTGAGTGAATTAACTTTAAATATAAAAAACACTTGAGACAGACCAATTCCTTATAATGAATAAGGAAAAGAAATTTCAAATTCCCATTAAATGTCTAAAGAAAGACTGCAAAATGATAATTATTAATGGGGAATTAAAAAAATGAAATGTGTAGCATGGCGTCCCTTATGCGCGTTATTGTTGAAATAGCATTAAAAGAAATTTCATTATTACCTTATGGGGTAACCCGCAAAACAATGCTGCTCGATAAAGAACCATGGCTGCTGCGAGAAAGTGAGAAATTCAATAAAAAACTAAACATCGAACAGCAGGGTAAGAGGAATTCGCAGAGCATTGGAATGAAAATGATAAATGGAAGTTGAACGCCATGCTGTAGGGCTAGGAATGACGTGGAGGGACGACTGGTCAAGCCAGAAGCTGGAAGTGGTCTGTCTGGAATAAGAAAAAAACAGTAACCACGGAAAGAACATCAACAATAGTAGGACACACTTCCTCGTGATCACGAAAATTATTCGCGAGGGACAACTAGCTGCAGACAGTGATAATCACGTGGAGATTTTTTAATTAACATTTATTAAAACAATATATACTCAACAATCACTGTCTGCAAAACAGCAAAAAAAACTTAAAGAATAGAAAAAATAGAAACTTAAATTATATCTATTTTTACATAAAAAATCTGAGTTTTCCCGAACAGAAGGAATTCACAAAAGCCTTTTTTTGCAATGCGCATCCAGCCCATTTTATATATGATTGGTTAAAGATTACTCCTAGATGCAGGAAAATAAAAGGCTACTTGTAATTCCACCTGAGATTATTTTCGCTTGGCAAAAAAAAAAATTCTCTTTTAACTGCATGCAGACTTGGAATGAGATCCCGTTAGACACGCGACAAGGTATCATTATATGTCATGCGGCCAACTGTAATTACATCAATGACATATAATATTATGGAATTGGATTATGATAAATCAGAAAACTATGATTTGAATTTTATTTTGCTTCATGTGAGTGCATAATATTTAATAATAATAATAATAATAAGGAACCATGATTGCCATACAAGACCAGGTTATTAACACTAAAAGCTACAGAAAACATATTATCAAAGAATCGACTGACGGGTCTTGCAGGAAATGCCATATCACAGAGGAAACCATCCAACACGTCATATCCAGTTGCAAAATACTCACACAGATAGATTATTTACACAGACATAACCAGGTAGCCAACATCATACATCAACATCTAGCTAAGTTACACGAGCTAAGGGATATTCACACTCCTTACTATGAATATATCCCCGACACTGCCTTAGTGAACGCTACACATAAAGTATAATCACTGACAAAACTATCCCTCATAACAGACCAGACATTACACTAGTAGATAAGCAAAACAAAGTGACGTACATAATTGATATCTCCATCCCCAACACACACACAATTTACAAAAGACATACGCTGACAAAATCACTAAATATACGGATCTTGCACACTAAATAAAACGCCTTTGGGGAGTTAACAGAGTACACATTGTTCCTATCGGTGTTTCTGCCACTGGGGTTATTCCACACTCGCTACACAAAAGCCTGTCAACACTAAATTTAAACCCACACTTATACAAAACCTTACAGAAAGCCACAATTCTAAACACCTGTCACATAGTAAGGAAATTCCTACACCCAAACATCAATACTCCCACGAGTGCATAACTTCCCCTCCCTCGCATTTGAGTCCCTTGGTCTTGGCCCTCTTTTGGGTCCGCCTCTGGGATTGGCTTCCGGACTTGATCCGAGTTTGGCATCCCCAAACAATGATGATAATAATAATAATAATGTGACAACAACTGGGTTAACCCCACCGTCAGGCAAACAGCCCAAACCAGGGTTAATGAACAAATAATAAGAGAAAGAAACAAAGAGAAAGTAGAAGGAGAGGGGGGGAAATATACATATGTATTTATTTATTTTAAATAAGGGACGCAGGCATCCTTGGATTTCACAAGGTCGATACTATTGAAATGCGCCAAGTAGTTTTTGATCACTTTCATAATTGGATTTAGGGTAGCTATCTTAGTTCTCCATTTAGTATTAGAATTAATGACAAAGCCCCTGTGTGTCTTATAATAACTGGCGAAATTAAAATCATCAATTATAGAAGAGACGCATAACCTGCCGTGAAAAGTATTTATTAAAATATTTAAAAAATAATGATTAATGATAGCTTGAATATTAAATAGATTATGTCGAGTAAGAAATAAGCGATGAGATGGGTAAGAATTGATTAAAAAGTTTCTAAAACTAAAAAATTTGTACTGGAAACGGCCTGCATGTTACCGCTGTACCAGATCCATGTGCAGTAAATAAGTTTAGAGATAATGAAGGTTTTGTACAATAGAAGTACAGTCTTCAGATCAGAAAAAAAATGTAATGTTCTCGCTATGTCTAACTGGACTTGATCAATGTGATTAATAAAAGAACAGTTATCAGCTAAGATAACACCAAGATCCTTAAGATCGTTGGACCTTTCCAAACGTACTGGGCCAATATCATAATCATGATAAAAAGGGGCAATTTTTTAGTGAAAGGATAGATACTATGAAGGATTTCTGGGCATTAAGATCGATCCCGTTCTTTTCGGACCATCGCAAGACTAAAGAAAGAGCATCCTGTAAGGCCTTGCATGAGTCCCAGTCTTTGATAACATGATACAGTTTGATATCGTCAGCATATAAAAGTAGAAGAATGGGGCTCTGTTTTAACAGCTGCGTAAGGTCAGCAATAAAAATATTAAAGAGCAGGGGACCCAGGGGGGAACCCTGAGGAACCCCGCTCTTCATCGCCCAGCTACAATTGGTTACCGTCTGTGATCATATTCTAAAACTTCTGTTCTGCAGCATGGATTTAAATCAGTCTAGTGCTGTGTCAGACAAACCGATGCAGCCTAGTTTTGCAAGCAAACGTTGGGTATTAACCTTGTCAAAATTATAATAATAATAATATCCAATTTTCTTATATAAATTTTGAATTTCAAAAGTGGCCCATCATTTTTGATCACCGTATAGATTTTTGCCTTATGGCTCGGTTTGTTATTTATTTTCTCTATGAAAAAATGGTCATGGTATCTATAGTTATAACCTTTTGTTTTTAACTATGCCTTAATCAGATATTTTATAAAATTAGAATCTTCATGCTGATATATTTAGAGTCTACTTCATCTATTCCTGATCAAGAAATAAATTTATAATTAAACAAGTAGATTAATAAAGACAGAATACATAATCCAAATCGGACCAGCCAATCACAGACAATCATGTGGTGAACTGTTTGTAAGCTACTGCACAAGGAAAACTGAATGTTGATATTTCCACCATGTAAAGCATGCAAATCAAAAAATTAACATAAATTATTATACTTACATTCACTTTCATGCGGAAAAGCAAATAAAAGGCACACAGAAGACAGAACAATTCCAGGATGGCAAGCTACACTGTTCCGGAAATGGTCAATATGATCTTCTGATTGTGGGTGATTGGTTGGTCCGATTTGGATGATTTTTTTGTTTTATTTTGTTTGTTTTTTTATGCTGAACAAGTTTGCAATTGGGTTTTTTTCTCTATTCCTTACGGTTTTTGAGATAAATTTTGAATGTGTCCTAATTTGCATATTTGGGATGATGAAAAGTGCACCATAGGATAGGCCACCCACAACTTCCTATTCATTGGATTCATCAAAATTGACATATCTGCTTCGGTTCAAAAAATAAAATTGTATATATATATATACTAAAGCAAGAACAATATTTTAAGCATCTTTCCTGTCTCCCTTTTTTCTTCCTCTTTCCACTGCTGAAAAGGCAATTTAATCTCTGATAATGGATAAGAGTGTTGTCCCATTTCTCTGAGATAGTTCTCATCTCAAAAAAAAAAGAAATAATGTATAAAATAAAATAACAGAGATGATTTCTCTCTCTATCTCTTTCTGACAAAAGGCCGACAAGGAAATAACATTTCACATAAATAAATGTGCTTGTACTGAGGCATAGATCCCCCCCCCCCCTCCCTCTCTTTCAGACACACATAGTGGAAAGCAATCTTCTAACAATCTGTTTTTGTTTGTTAGGCACACAAATGTTGCGTGATGTCATTTTTGTTTTATGCTTGTTTTGGAAGCGACATTATCTAACACAGGATGATACCTAATAAAATCAAGAGCAGATTCCATTGAGTTGTATGAATAATTTAGGAGAAAAAATTTAATTGATTAGAGAGTATTTCATGTGTTTGTTTTTTTAAATAATTGGAGAGAGAATGGGTTTTAACAGGTGTTTTTTTAATTACTTAATATACATTGATGCAATGAAATAAATTATTATAATGGATATAACCAACCTCAACCAAAACAATAAATTATTAAAAAACCTATTAAATCAACTACAAACCTCTCATCTTAAAGATATGAATTAAAAATCCTGATTATAAATGCGAAGGACATATACTGTTATAATCAGGCTAAATTGGTAAATTTTATTCTTGAATTCATTTAACTATAATGAACTGCTCTGTATGGTTGTACGTTTTTTGGTTTTTTTTTTATATATTTTTTACTAATCTAATTGTGATTTATTTTCTTGTTATTCAGGAGCCCATTGGGTCCTAACTTGTCAGTCTTTGACCATACCAGACCCGGTTGGGCATTATTGTATTTTTTTTAATTAATAAAATAAATAAATAAGTAAATTTTTTAGCTTCATTTATACCGTAATTTTTGTTTAAAATAAATAAAAGTTAATAAAATCACTACTACATATTATAAAATGTAAATATTATTCAATATTCTGATAATAAATACAATGAAAATATGATTTTAAAAAAATTTTTCTTGGGAGGGGGGTGCATATTATATATTGATAATTACGGTAATATGTTTTCACTTAGAAGTATTTATAAATCGTACATGAATGAACATTTCTATAAACACATAACTTCCTTTAATTTAATGTAAAAATAAAATAAAATTAAAATAAATAATAAAAATAATGATGATGATGATGAAAAGTCACTTTTCAGTCCCCAATTTTGGGGTTTAGACGAGTCCAACTTTTCAGGTCTAGAAGTTCAATTGATGTCCAAATCGATGTGTTGTTTTCCTCATAATCCACTGAGGATCTACTTCTTATCTTGGAATTTCATCCTAGGATTCTTCTCTAAAAAAGTTGGGATCATCAGTGGATTATCATGAGAAAAACAACTCATCAATTTGGACATCAATTGGACATCATCTAGATCTGAAAAGTTGGACTCATCTAAAACCCCAAAAGTTGGGCTTTTCATCATTTTTATTATTTTATTATTTATTTTAATTTTATTTGATTGTTTTTACATGCTTACATATATCAATGTTTATTTAAGCTTCGTTATTGTTATAAATAACTAAATTAACCATTGAATATCAAAATTATTATTGATTTACAGTACATCTAGATTTAAATTTGAAGCATCAGTCTTGATTGTGAGAAATACTTGTACTATATTGTTTAGTGAAAGAGATGGATGCTTTACAATACAAATTCATTGGGTTTACTTTATTACAACCTGAAGAGGTTGGGTACAAAAGGCAAAACTAGTTACGCTAAAAAAAGACAAAGGAAGCCACTGTTTCACAAGAAAATAGTTTAATAACATTAACAAAACAATAGCAAAATAAAAAACAATAATAATACGTACATTTCAAGAGCCAAGCCCTCTTCTTCAGCTTGTACAGACGGGAACCAAAGTTGAAGAACATCTGTTCACACTGAAGAAGAGGGCTTGGATCTCAAAATGTACATAAGTATTTGTATTATTATTATTGTTTTTTATTTTGCTATTGTTTTGTTAATGTTATTAAATTATGTTCTTGTGGAACAGTGATTTCCTTTGTCTTTGTTAGCTTATTATCTTTATTGCAAAACTGGTTGTTCATTTTAATCAATAAATTATGTACTATAGAGCATTCATCTCTTTCACTATATTTAAACTGGCAGATCATGACATTTTTTTACTTATTACGAAGTTGTTTTATTCAAATGAAGAATTTTATATATGATTTAATAATTTTTTTGTTAATTTATTAGTTTGAATGAAGTTGGTTAGATTCATATAATAATTAATTTTATTTTTAAAGTATAATTATACTTAATATGAGAGTTAACACTTGTAAGTGTTCATATGTCCACTTCTAGTGAATATGTTCTGTTATAAAATATTACTTGTTTCATTATTTTTTAATTAAATTCAGATCTTTTAAACACTCACAAATTATTAGAAAATCACCTCCGTCGTCGGACTGTGAATTCCCTGATTAGATTACAAGTACAACTTTCCAAGGGAAAACGTCACTGCCTTTTTTTATTTATACGTTAAGGGAAAAATGAATTTTTTCTAGATCATAACACAAGGAACAATTACAAAACGGATAGCCATTCAGAAACACTTGAAAGGGAAGTCTGATCCTGTATAATCCGACGAAAGCTAAATTTTGCTGTAAACATACAATTAATGTTAAATGTATATCCGTTTCAAGATTAGATGTTGAGATTAAATATCAAATTAAAAATCTTATTATGTAAAGGAAAAAACCATCTTGTTAAATTATCTCAACTATTGGGGTCAAAGTTTGTTCTTATTTTGGAGTAATTAACATTCATTCAAAAAAAGTTTTGCAGGTAAAGATGAACGATTAAGAAGATTGTGAATTATGATTTTAAAAAATAGTTTTAGATAGACTTTATATCTTATTTGAATCTATTTTAGAATTAGCTTTTTTTTTTTTTTTTGCTAAAGTGATTAATTTTATCTGATTTTTATTTCCTTGTTGAGTGTAATGCAATCTGCAAAAATTTACTCATTAAGCAATTAAAAGGAAATAAAATGTATTGATTTAATAGTTTTAATCATCCGAATCATCAATTATTAATCAAATTAGCTCTGTAAAAACATAAAAATATTATTTATTATATTTTAATTTCCATCACCTACAAGGAGAAGATAATGACATAAAAAAGCAGAACAATTGTTGCGATTTTAAGATTATGGAAGTCATTATCTTATTTTATTGTCTTAATTTCTTTTTTATTTTTCTCACAAACGAATTAGTTTAAATTGGTAGGCCTTAATAACTTTAATTGCTACTTTTTTTGAAAATAATTATGATTTAAAAAAAAAATCATCAACAACAACTTTAGTGCACATGGAGGAAAAATTGCTCGTACACAAAAGGGCATGTTCCATGTAATTGTCAGTTATCAGAATCATGCTTGAACAACATTGCATAACATAACTGGTTTATATGCAACAGCTATAGATTATGTAAGCTCTGTAAAGATGGATAGGGTATATTTAATAAGATATGTATTATTAAAATGAATAAAGGAGTTATTATATTTTATTTTTAATAATAACAACAACAAACATGTTTTCATTCATTTTTCTTTACTTCTTAGTCTATACAGCTTAACCTTTAATGACATGAATACTGTTTGGTTCATCTCCTGACTCAATGAGAATCCTTTTGGATTCCTCTTCTCAGAATAGATAAAGGATGGAAAACTGAAATAAGATTCAAACGCTCAGACATGTTCAGGCGGAAATAAATATTAATTAATTTATTAATGTTAACACAATACTCTGAATTGGATGTCTCGAGATAAAGATTACGGTAATTTTATATCTTAAAAAAAATTATCTTAGGGGAAATCCGTGAACTCGCCTTCAGCAAAAAGATGATGATAAATTTGATTCTCACGTCATGTTTTCCTTTTATTTATTTATTTATTTATTTTTTTGCCCTCTCTACCAGCCACTTTTTTTTTCTGAATAAAAGTATTTTTTTTCTTCCTCCAGCTTTTCAAGGGACCTTCCCACCTATGATAGAAAAGCATTAAAAATGATTCTGTATAAAATCAATATTTTGTATCTATTTTATTTATTTATTTTTATTTATTGTATAAATTTGTATTTATTATATAGAATAAGAAGAATTCATTGACTGCATTGCAGGTCAACTCTCTTTTATTATGAATTTTTAGATGAGGAGCATTTCCTTTAGAGCAAATTCCATTATTGCAGAAATTTTTTGATCTTGCTAGTTTTTATTAATAATTTTATTTATTTATTGCTTCTTTGAAGCATTTTATATAACGCATGAACGTTTTAAATTTTTTATGCCCTGTTCATATTCAATTAGTTATTTTTTATTAACAGGAAAGCTCTAGCAGGCAGGAAAGAGTACAGTATTAATTTTAGTGTACTCTTTCCTCCCTGGCTCTAGTTCTATAGACCACAAATATAAAGAAAAATTTTTTTTGGTCAACTGGCCAGTCATAGTAGTGCTACGATACATAGTTGAATTGCAAACCTGCCCACCTAGTCTAAGGAGCCATGAGACAAAGTGATGCAATATAATGACTTATTATCATTTTAAGTGCATTTTTTTTATTAAGAAATTTATATATCAAAAAAATTCAATAAGACTATTTTAATGAAAAAAAAAACATAGGTTGAAAATGGAAAGTAGAATTATTCTAAAGTAATGATATGATACTTTCATGTAATAAAATTTACAGGTGGAATGTACTTATGTTCGATGAAAGTAAATTTGACCACTCAAAATACACAATGACTTCCTGTAGATCTCAACAGTGAAATTACAAAATTTTAATGAACCTCAATTCTAAAACAAGAACAACTAAAATTTAATTGTATTTTATAAACTTTAAATTAAATTAAAATTAAATTAACCTTTGATTTTTTGTGGAATGTCAATATAAGGTCTCGTAAATGATTTGGCATTTAGATGTCTTCAATGTGGAATCCAAAGAAAATCACATTTAATATTTATAATAAATTCCACCTCATCTTTTCAATTTGGTTATCAGGAAATAATAATAATAACACTGAGGTTGAACTATAATTATATTCAATTTTAAATTTTTTAAGTGTCTTTTTTAAAAACCACCGAAAAAAATCTTCAAAAATGTTATATAAGAGAAGGTGTGGTTTGTAATCACGCAATTCTCCTTTTTTAATGTAATAAATGAGATAAATAAAATAAATTAAAAATTTGACGAAATTGGATGAATTCTTCAAGTTCATCCAGTTTCATCAGGACTTACATTGGTGACTTTATTTTTAATTTATTTTATTTATCTCATTTATTACATTAAAAAAAAGAGATTTACCTGTTTAATTGAATGACTTCAAAATTATGGTGAAGTCTTTATTTGTGGAGCTTTTAATTTATCTTTTATGAATTTCTTCAAAACATATTTCAACCTCATTGTTTTTATTACTCATTTTTTTTCTAATAACTAAATTAAAATGTTGAGATAAAATTTATTATAAATATTAGACGTGACTTTCAACGTTAAAAGATACATATTTGGATTCCACATTGAAGACATCAAAAATGTAAGTAAAATTAAGAAAAGGATTAAAAATCATATGAACACTTATGATATTTTATATTGACATTTCATACAAATCAAATTTTAAATCATTTAATTTTAATTTAATTTAAAAATTTAAAAAATGCAATTAAATTTTAATTCTTCTTGTTTTTGAGTTGAGGTTCATTTTCTAATAATTTTGAAGTTTTATTATTGAAGTTTGTTTTTTTTTATTATAATGGTGTTATTGAATTTTTTGAAAGATATAAATTTGTTAATAAAAATAAATGCACAAAATTGATTAAAAAAAAAAAAAAAAAAAAAAAAGTGACTGTATTGCACCACTTTGCCTTATAGCCTAGGCGGGCAGTGTTTTCTTCCAATTCAATCATTTCATAAAAATATTCTCCATATTTACATCTATAGAACCAGAGCTTTTGTGTTAATAAAACATAACTACCATTATAAAAACTCAATATAAAAAAAAAGAAATTAAAGCATTCACGAATTGTATAAAATGTTTCAAAGAAGCAATAAATGAATGAAATTATTAAGATCAAGACCAAAATTTCCGCAATATATCCTTGAGGTTTTTAAAAGGCACTTAAAAATTTTTAAATTGAATATAAAAATAATTTAGTGTTTATTAACATTTCTTTAAACCTATTTCCTTTTTTATTTTATTATTTATGTTATTTTTATTAAGAATTTTTAATTAATTAATTTATTTATTTATTTCAACCACAAGTTCATAATTTGATTAATACAGTGAAAACTGTCTTGGGGACCATCTGTCATTTGGACCACTTTTCTAGGAACCAATGTTTCATCTATAAAAATAATACGAATGGCTGAAAATACAAATAGACCAAGTCTATTTTCAATAAATTGTGGACCAACACCAAATTTTAGGACAAGAAAAACTTTATTTTCGAGACACACTAACATGCATCTCTTTGTGTAAATCACGATTCCTCATTTTTAAAAATAAAATAATAGCTTAAACTCTAAATGACTATGAATGTCAAAAAAGTGACTTGGTCTACTGTTTAAAAGGACCACCTGCCCATGGGACCTGTGATATGACAATGCTTATTTTCTAATATCAGGAAGAGTGCCTTTATGTTATGTTAAGAGTAAGGTAACTGATGTTATACAATTTTTAGAATAAATGTGTTTATTAAGTGAATATATATGACTTTTATCTACAATATAATATTTAATATATTTTTAGACTAATTAGGCTACACTCTACTAAAGGACTACCTGCAATGAAGACAGCTTCTTACATGAAACCATAGGTGGTCATCTTACTGTATTTAGCATTTGCTTTGTTCATCCTTTTTTTTTTTTATTTCATTTAGTGGCTGATTAATTTAATTAAATTATATCAAAATATATTTGTGACATTAAAAATTATTCATCATAAAATAGACTAAATAAAATTATAAAAGAACAAATGTAAACTGATCTAGTACAATAAGGATTGTAAGTACTGCAAAGATTGAAACAATAAAGACCCAAAAAGAAATAAAATTAAAAATTAAAATATTTTGTCTTTTTATTGATTTTTAAATTTTGTAAAAAAAAAAAAATATATTTTTTAAAATTTTTATTTCAATTTTTGGTTTTTATTGTTAATTTGTGGAAGTTTTTTTTTTTTTTTAAATTATATTCTCAATTTTAAATTTCATCTCAAAAATTGTTATAATAACCCATAAATATTAAAAAATATGGAAAATATATCAATTGCCTTACTTTTTGCCGCAAAAAATTTTTCATCGCGAACTTTGACTTTCCTGTAATAAATTTAACTTAAAACTTATAAAATAAGGAAAACATGAAAGAAAAGCGCGTTTTAATGCATTTTCATGAAAAAAAAAAAAAAAATTATTTTGTGTGACTTCATCCTCTTTCCAAAAACTTTTTTCGGGTTAAAAAGAAACTTCGTTTTAACGAGGGTTTGAGCGTCGCTTCGGGTTTTCCCTTGGACGATGGCGTTCCACGAGCGTGCATTGTGGGAAGGAAGGCAGGCAACGAGATTCCGATGCCCCTAGGGACCGGCAACGGGAAGCGGGGAATATGCGTGTACGCGCTTCCAGCCCAAAAGGCAAAGTACACGGCATCGTGCGACACTCCAGCATCGCTCGCACTTCCAACCAACACACCTGCGAGGCGAGTGGAGCGCATCTTCTTTCGCTTCTTCTTTCTACAAAGGTAAGAGCCGGACGATCGGTGAGGAAGATGTCCTGTTAGAGGAGATGTTGTTAAAAGTAGTTTAATAGTATTATTATTATTTTTTTTCTTAATTTTAAAGCGCGTGCAATATTGTAACCAATCAGCTGGCCTTGTCACGAGGATCTCTGTCAATGAGGAGCGTTTGCTTGTGATTAACGCCTAATCGATCGAATCGGGGTTTCAAGTTCAGTTGACTTTTTTAAGGACAAAAAGTGTCGCGCTTCTTCTTATGGAAACGAAATAACTTTTCTGTGATAACAAGATGGTAATATTGTTAGTTTTAATGATTTTTTCACGATAGTGGAGTAAGATGCGGTGATTTACCAACCACAGGTTTGCCTTGAATGAATTAATTTCCACATTCCTCAACAGCTAAATGTGTGAAGGAGAAGTTGATTGATCTAACTTTGAGCATAATCGGATTATCAATAGAATAATAATAATAATATATATTATTCTCAGCACTATATCAAATTTTGTGATGGGAAGAGTCCCCCCCCCCCCCCCCCCAAAAAAAAAAAAAAATTTTTTTTTTTTTTTTTTTCTATATGATTACTTTGAAGTAGAACAAAAACAACATATAAATCATTACATATTAATTTTCATCTTATTTTTAAAATTATTGCATTTGAGAAAACTCAATCTTAATATTGGGATCCTAAAGCGAAAAATTCTTAAGAAGCAAACTGAAAAGTGGAGCCACACAAAATATTGTTTAATTTTATTGTTTTAATAGCTATTTCGGTTAATGTTCACTATCTGCACATCGCACGATGACTGATCATGCGACCAAGGTAAATCTATTTATTATATAAAGACCGGGGGGCTGCGCCCCCCAGACCCCCCCTCTCTAACGTACCGATATGTACCCCCTTTTCTATTTAGTCACAGTACATGGCTAAGCAGTGATTGTAAAATTAGTAAAATCTTCACTTACCTTAGTCGCATGATCAGTCGTCGCGCGATGTGCAGATAGTGAACATTAACGGCTATTCCAACCATAGTGATATAAATTAGTCTCGTCAAATTATAACCAATTACAGGTACAAAGACTAGTAAGTGGCTTGGCTGCTTATGCACTGATATTGCCGATATTGAACCCCACTGGTGGATTTGTCTGAATATGGAACCTATATCTATTAATGAAGTGGCCATCATGGATTTCATGAAGGAGTTCACAAAGTTAAACATGACGTCAAACTAATGTTCTCGTTATCTTCCGACTGATGGTCTTCTTCATTTCAAAAACTGATCTCGGTGGCTTTGTACCCGACCTAAGTGATACAAATGGAGCTCCACAGTATTGTGCGAGCTTTAATTTTACACTAAACCAGGCAATGGCCACCTCGAAACAACTGTTCTACATGTATATGCTTATTTATTATATATTATAAATTCATTAAACCGATAGCAGGTCATCTCCATCTAATGACATCTGGGCCTACAGCTGAGGGTTATTTGTCATATATTCCAATCTTCTTCGCTTGAATATATGAAATATAATGTTCAAATTCTTCTGCTAACATGATCTCGCACATTAGCTAACAAACAAATATTAATAAAATATGGCATTTTTCCCACTGTGGTTCTCAACCTTCCATATATTTAAAAAAAAAAATCTCCATTTATCCTCAAAAATGACTCAACTTGATATTACAAAGCATAGACCCAGCTGTTTCCTTGTTGAAATAACTTGACAAGCATTGTTCTGCTCATTGGTGGACCTCGCTTTTTGGACTGCTCTGAAGAACTCCTTAACCAGCAATGACATTTGGATAACCACTATTATCTTCATAAGGCAAAAATTTTTGGTATATAGCAGCAGCACATACTTTCGGTATATAATTTCTTATGCAAATTCCAAGTTGTCCGTTGCTAAAAGTTGGTTATCCGGATCGCTACACAGAAAACTGACATCTTAAGCCCAAGTCTTATAGTATAGCAGGCTTAAGATGTCAGCTTACAGTGTAGTAGTCTGGATAACCAAATTTTTATAATAATGGATAACTCAAAATTTGCATAAAAAATTATGTGCTGCTAATGCGTTAACATTTTGTTAAGTTTTATCTTTATTTTCTGTAAATATTAATGAATTAGTATGAGCCTTGGTATACTAAAAAGAACATATACCAAATTTTTTTCTTGCTGGAACCTTGCTCTCTATGGAGCCACATTTTCAAAGAAACAAAGAGGCCTCTTGAAGCGTTATAATGATGTTGTGCCTAGGGCCTCAAATTGCTGCATCTTCAATGGGATTTTCCAGACATATCACCACAATTTTTTTTTTTTTTTTTTTTTTAATTTAACCGTTCAAACTCAGATTGAAATTGCTATGCTGGCTTATCTTGCATATCACCGTCATTGGATAAATAAAAATCCGTTCTTGGATTATAGGTCCTGAAGCTTAAGTTTCCTCAGTTTCTTAGTAGATGCAACACTTAGTTTCTCAAATGCTATAATGGTCGTTAAGTTTATTTTCTTTGAGAAAACTTCTTTGATATGTAAGTACTATAAAACGATTTTGAAACAATGCTTGTCTTGACAGCTATAAACCGAATTCTCTAGTGATTTATAAAGTACTAGTGTTTCGCACAACTACATTCTTTTAAAAGTGAGCCTAAATGATAGAGATCATTACTTATTATTATTTTGAAGCAGTATCGTAGAATATCAAGTATTAACTTAGTATCAATCATTTTTAATTTTATTTCAATTTCGACCATACAGTAGTCATGGCTATCTTCCATTTTCTATTAGGTACCTTATAATCTCTTACATATATAAATCAAAAATGAAGAAGGAATAATATTTGGGCAATTTGGTGATTGATCTTGAAATTCTCTTTTGCGTTTTTATATAAGAACTTTGAGTTTTCAAAATGTGTCATGTAATATAACGTGATCATTGATCAAAGTAATGGATTTAATTTGATTCCCGTATTGAGAAAATCTAAGTAAAACTTTGTAAAGTTAATGTTTACGTGAATATTTTATACTTTGTTTCTCTTTTAATTTAACTTACACAAAAGCGTGAAACAAATAACAGTGCAGAAACATGTTATTTAAAATTTAATGACAGAAATTCCTATTTGATCTTAGCGAAAACTTCAAAATGAAAGCTGTGAATTTCCGCGCTTCCTCCAATAACTTAACATTCCTTCCCTATTTCCTCAAACCTTTTGAACACACAAAGGTGTCCACTCTTCTTCCTTTTAGCCAAAATACAATTTTCCAACAAACAACATCATCATCATCTTTTTTCCTCCTCCCTCCAGTTCATTGATTCTTTTTCCTTCTTATTTTTTAATTGTCTCCTATTCAAGAATTCTCGCCTCCCAACATTTGTTATTCTTTTTTCTTGAAAACGTTTCTTCCTTTTATCTTTCACAAATCAAGTTTTAAAGAAATGCATTGAGGATTCTTACTCTGTCCTATTTTAACATGGATTTTTTTATTCTGTCTTTCAATAAGTACTTCCGCTTATCCACTTAACCAGCTGAATTTTGCATTGACACTGGATATCCTTTCCTCGTGGGAATATTATTCTGATTTAACAAAAAAGGATTTGGATTACTCTATATCACACTTGAATAGTTTATTCTTCTCATATAGAGGAAAGAGTCTTTACACGTTTTGAAAATGAATCTAAAGAATATAATAGCTTTAAAAGGGTTTGCTTGGTCTATTTCTATCAAGATAAACATACAATTACGCTGCTGTTTATCTGTGATATATAAATATTCTATTCATAGCATTATCTTTGGGAATTTCAAGGTTAAACTTGAATACAGATTTGTATATAATTCTTAGCCATTATAATTTTAGTCTTCAAGCAGAACCTTTAGTGTAAAGAGATTTTCCAGATCGCCCTTAGAGGAAGCCAAGATTTCCTTAGAATTCACTCTTTGTTGACGAATTTCAACGGAGAATTGTTAATTAACCTAAAACGTTCTTGACTACAGGGTTATTCAAAACGATTCGTTTCATAAATTCAAAATAGTTCTCTTTTTGAATTTAACAAACAGAGCGATTTGCGATACATCAACCAAATTTCATCTCCCATTGTATACGCGTCTTATGTAATTTCCTATGAATACACAAACAAAGAGGTGATAGTGAAATTCAAAACTCGCACCATCATTGACTACGCCTCAGTAACCATGTAATTTTTGACTCATCCAGATGACCTTCTTAAACTCCAAGAATTTTTCTATTTCGTTCATTGTGTGTGTAGTTTATTAATATACAATTGATAAACTTTTTTTATGATTATCATTATATCGACATATGATATTTTCGCCAAACAATTTCAATTTTAAATATTTTCATTGTTAAAGGAATCAATGGAGAGCTAATTATATTTCACGACAATTGTTGATTTGCTTGATTGTTATAAAGAGTCCTTTCTTTATTACAATCAAGCAATCCAGTAATTGGCATGAGATATATCTAATCCTCATTGTTGTCAGTAAAAGTGAAAATCAGCATTTAATGTCCGTTATCGCTTCATAAACGTTAAATAAAACAATTATAATAAATAAGTGTAGAGACTCGGATTCCAATGGCAACAAAATTCTTTATTGTGTTAAAACGAGTTTCGGTATTATATCATCTTCAGTTATACGAGGTGCATTTTTTAAGTAACTACTGTTTTGTAATAAAAACCAAACTACTATATACAGGGTGGATACAAAAATGAGACCCCCTTTTATTTTCGTAACCGAAGCAGATATGTTAATTTTAATGAATTCAATGAATATGAAGTTGTGGGTGACCTATCCCATGGTTCACTTTTCATCATCTCAAATATGCAAATTAGAACACATTAAAATCCTATCTTAAAAACCATAAGAGATATACGAAAAATTCCAATTGAAGACTTGTTCAGCACGGAATTCCAAACAAAGCAAAAAAAAAATTTCCAAAATCCAATGAATGGATCACCAACAATCACAATTATTTGTGATTTATAAACAGCCACAGTGCAGAAGATCATGTTGACCATTTCAGGAACAGTGTAACTTGCCATCCTGGAATCGTTCTGTCTTCTGTATGCTGACCACTTGCCTTTTATTTGTTTTTCCTCATGAAAGTGAATGTCATTATGGTAATTTTTGATAATTTTTTGATTCGCATGTTGAACATTCAAATGTCTTTGTGAAGTGCATAGGGAGGTAATTAATAAATTCAACAAGTGATTGTTGGTGATCCGTTCATCGAATTTTGGAAATTTTTTTTTTGTTTTGTTCGGAATTCCATGCTGAACAAGTCTTCAATTGGAATTTTTCGTGTATCTATTACGGTTTTTAAGATAGGATTTGAATGTATCCTAATTTACATATTTGGAATGATGAAAAGTGCACCATGGGATACGTCACCCACAACTTCCTATTCATCGGATTCATCAAAATTGATATTTCTGCTTCGGTTAGGAAAATAAAAGGGAGGGGGGCTCATTATTGTATCCATCCTGTATACACTTTGAAATATTTTTCTTTACCAGATTCTTAATAGAAGTCTACTGTCGGTGAGGAGATCCACACAGTTTTCACTTCTTCATCATTGCTGAAAGGCAGGCTGCTGATGAACTCCTTTAGATACTGGAACAGGTGGTAGACACTGGATGCATCGAAGATCTGATTAGTTGGGAACAACTTGACCACCCACTTTACAGTCTGGATCTCATGTTCAGTGACTACTACCTGTTCCAGTATCTAAAGGCGTTCATTAGTAGCCTGTGTTTCAGTGATGATTGATGAAGCAGTGAAATCTGCATGGCATTCCTCACTGGAGCAGATTTCTATGAAGTGTGCATGCAGAAGCTCATATCATTTATTTGTAACAACAGTGAGGGAATACCCCACCAGATAATCCGGAGGGGAAAGCCCCATGTTGTCCCCCTACAGGCAAACTGCCCAAAAACGGGGTTAATGAAAATCACATTAGCAACAAATAAAAAAAAAAAAAAATCAAAGATAAAGACGTACACATAGTTATGAAATTAAAAACTCAGAAATCAAAGATGTAAAACTAGATAAAAAAAAAAATAATAATAAAGAAACAAAGATTAATAACATTTTATCTAAATTACAAGCAGAGAGAACAGAAATGTATACAAAACCATAAATTTTTACAAAAAAATGTATCTATGTTGATATATATCAAGATTAATGTCTAAAAATTGAGGATTACTATAAAAATTAATTAATAATTTGACCAAGGGATTGACATCCGAAACATGCGTCCTCCACTTGTATTTCATAATTAAGTTTTTATTAGTACGAAGAGGGCGAACTGAACGATACTGAAGAAAAGTGGAGATGTATCTGACCCTTATACGGTTGTGTAAGATCCCCATAAAAACATTAAACAAGACATTTTTTATTATATTAAAAATATCAAAAGTCTTGTGAAAATGATCATTCACTTTAAACGTAGGAAACTTCGCCAAAAAGAAACGCTTAAAGTTAATCAATTTATTATACAGAAAGAGCATCTTCTGCGTAGGAGTACTCTACCATATCCAGATACAGTACAGTAGTTTCGCAACAACGATGCTCTTAAACAGACAGGGGTTTAGCAAAAAAGTTGGTTAGCCTTTTCAAAGTACCTAGCCTCTGACAAATGTCACGTGTTAGTGAATCAATATGTTCAGCAAATGAAAGGTTCTTCGTGAATATAATACCGAGATCGACAGCTGAAGTCTTTCTTTCAATAATATAATTTTGCAAAAAGTAATCAAAATAATAAGAAGAGACTTTCCTAGTAAAAGATATCACATAGGATTTATCGGGATTAAGGGATAGTCCATTTCCCGATGCCCAATCATAGATGTCGTTCAAAGCTGTCTGTAAAAGAGCACAATCATTCCAGCAGGAAATGCGACAAAAGATTTCAACATCGTCATCATAATACCAAACTTAGATTATCATATTTTAGATTTGGGCAAATTAAATCATTTTAGTGTACTCTAATTGCTAGGTACTTAATAAATGGATTTTACTGCTTGAGGCCAGTTTTGAGCTTTTCAACTCATTTCTTCTCAAACTTTTTTTGTTATCAAAATATCCATTGGGAAACTTGAGTTTTATTGTTGTTGATTAGGTTGATGCTCTTATGTGTGATTTTTGGCTATGAGTAAATTGTCTTTCTTCTTCAATAGTAGGTATTTGGAATTTATAGCTGCTTTACGACTGGCTCATTTTGCTAATCTTTAAATTACAAGCAATCTGGAAGATTATTTTAATGACCCTTGTCCAAAGGGCGTTTGGCAGGGGCTTTTCAGAGATGGAAAGATGGGGAATTGCAATTACCTTGTTCAACAGATAAAAAGTTATGGGCATGAAAATGGTTGTTCATATATAATTTTGGGGTGCTAAAAGCGAAAATGATATTTTAAAATGCTAAATGGCTCTATTTCCATGATAAAAATAAGAGAAAAGCCAAATTAAGCCACGACAACACAAACTATGAGAAATTTACACTACAGTCGACTCGGACATTCAAACGAGGTTAGGTTCTAAAACCTGTCACGAATGGAGAGGATTCACGGATGTTTGGTATAGTCATTAAAAATGGTAATATATGCTTATTTCTAGCGTCGAAACCCTAAATAAGACTCCAATCATGCTCCCAAACACATTAATTTCATTTAAAAGTAAAAACCCCTACTAATTCATAGAACAGGCATTGGCTGCTATTTTCTTTTGCATTCACAGTAAGGTAAAATGAGTAAATGAATGCGAATGCAAATAAGTTCAGTGCTCGAAAGACAAATTGAAAAGGGAAGGAAAAATTGCACGACCTGGGTTCGAACCAGGGACCATGCCTATCGTTGGCACTGCTCTTACCAACTGAGCTACCGCGGATATGAACCGCTTTGCTGTTACAAGATATCCAAATGGACTTCATTGAAGCCACATAGCAACTCAATCGGCAGAGCAGGCCCCGACTCGAAGGTCGGGAATAGTCTTCGCCCTTTAACCATCAAAAAAATTGATGAAAATAACTCAAAATTAAGATAATAACTAAAGAAACATCTCCAAGATTTTGAAAGACAAATTGAAAAGGGAAGGAAAAAGACCCTGGTTCAAACCCAGGTCGCGGAATTTTTCCTTCCCTTTTCAATTTGTCTTTCGAAATCTTGGAGATGTTTTTTCAGTTATCTTAATTTTGAAGTTCAGTGCTAATGAAATTTCCCAGATCTGTGAATTCACGAATCACAAAGCGCGAATGTCCGAGGTCTGATGTATTGCCAATATCATTTAGCTTTATATTTGTGGAAAGATTTGGATCTATATACGAGGGGCGATTGATAAATAAGGTCTCCATGGCTGTAACTTTTTTATTTGTTAACCGATTTTCAAAATTCTTTTTGTATCTTATAATCACATTTGTCCTCTATGTGATGCAACTATTCACTTTTCGACATAGTCCCCATCCCTTTCCACGCATTGCACCAATGCGTGACTACTTGGATGAACCCGTCAGAGAGGAATTCCGGAGTTGTTGACACCATTATTGAACGGCAGCATTTACCTCGCCGTCAGAACCAAGTCATGTCCCTAAAGGGGCTCTTTCTTCTTTGGGAAGTGGTGAAAGTCGCAATGTGCAAAGTCTTTCATTTTTGAACTGCAATTTTTCATCTTTGAACTGTAGGCGCTGTAACGCCTCTGGTGCATGGTGACTCGTGTGCGGGCGGACGTTATCGTACTCCAGAAGAGGGTCCAAAGCTGCGATTCAATCCTGGTATTGTCGACAACAACTCCGGAATTCCTCTCCGACGGGTTCACCCAACTAGTCACGCGTTGGCACAATGCGTGGAAAGGGATGGGGACTATGAAAACTAGAGCTGAAAAACGGGACAACGTTTGCATGAAAAGTAGAGCCAATGTGAATTCCACATGTGAAATTCATTAAGAAATGGCACATTTCATTTCCGAAACTGAAAAAAGTTGCAAATCTGTAGAACAGTGTTGTTATTCTTCAAACCTTGAAATTAATTGTATTGCAATTGTAATTAATAATGAATAAAAATAGAAATTAATTTATCAGACGTGACATGATTTAAGGGTATTCCAATAATTATGACATGCATTATGACTAAGGGTGTATATTACTTTGTTATCAAAAGGATTATTGCTTTCATTGGAAACTCCCTGTTGGATTTTATCCACTTTATCCAATTCTTTTGTTCTCTTAATCCTCCGCAATTGCCCCAAGGTTCGATATTTCCTTTAGGAACAATAATCTCTTTATAGACTTTTCCTCTCTTATCTCATTTTTATTTCACTGCATCGTTTTTTGCTCATAAAAATTTCTGAAAAGACAAAGTTGTTATTAATTTCACGTCCATTTTTAATAACATATTTTCACCCCCTGAAGGGTTTCTTTTTCCTCGATACAAGTAGCCTATCATTATCAGAATTCAGCCACAAGTCTGAATTCTTCATCCGTATGCTATTTTTTTTTCTTTTCTCTTCCAAAACAAAAAAAAACCAGATGCTTCAGTTGTTGATCCTATTATTCTCTAAGAGAAGAATGTGCAATTAGATTTTTACATTCACTCCGCAAACACATGTTGTGTTTTCAAGCTCTCCTTTCGGGAAAGCGAAAAAAGAAGAAAAACACAAACTTCAAGGAACTCATCCTTCCATGTTATGTTTTTCCCCAGGTCGTATATTAACACTTTCTTCTTTCACTTTCTCCCGACTTCAAAAAGTAAACATTACTTTCCACACCACAGATCAAGGCCGTAGGAAGGAGGAGATGGATTTTTAAAAGCTTCCACCCAATGTTTTCTTTTTTTCTTCCTTTAATTTTTTTTTTTTTTTTTCAAAGTATATTATGAAATTTTAAAGAAAACTAATTCATCTTTAATTGCTTCCTGAGCATCTGCTTTTAGATCACAGAAATAGAAAGAAACGCTTTTAGAGACAATTGCCTGTTTCAAATAGGTGTAGTCTTTTTTTCTTTGTAGATTAACTGCAAATTATAGCAAATAATGTCATGTAGGTTAAAAAATGAATACTACAAAGGATTTTGAAACGGATATTCTTATTTAAGTTAATTAATGGAAAATAGAATAATATCTAAATGTTCAACTCATTAAGGACGAAATGTCAATGAAGAGCCGTCTAAAATTCACATGGACTCTAAATGTATCCTCAGATAGTATTAAGAGAGAGTAGATCATCATCATCATCGGTTGTTAACATCAGATTTTGATTTTTATGTGATATTCGATTAGAAAGACTGGATAATTCTCGACAAAATTGAACTGAAATTCCAACTACGTACATTTAATACGTTCATGTTAATTGTTAAAAAGAGAGCAGTTGGATGTTTTTATGTAGTCATCTATTTTGAGAAAGTTTGAGCTGTTTTCTTTACACAGAAGAATTCTAAATTCTACCCAAAGATTCCTTTAATATTCAAACCTGTATCTATACACAGATTAATAAAATTCAATGTATGTACAACCACGAAACCATGTTGCTTAACTTAGTCTGAGAAAGATTTTAACAACCTTGCATTGGATTTCCATGCCTTACTGCTGAAAAACTAGGGGAGCGGGGGGGACCACCATTTCCCTTCTTTGGATTTTTTCTGGGCGAATAAGGTTTTTAACGGGTCTTAATGACTTACAGCGGGTTTCGAGAGTTTTCTAAGTGGAAACCACACGCAGTGGGTTTTTTCCTGGGAATAAGACCGAATAAGTCATGGGTGAACTCCTTATTAGCTTTTCAAATAGTAAATATTTATAGTACATTTATGTTTTGCATTTTCAATAATTATACATTATAAATTTACTCAAAAGCCAGCTCAGTGGCCAAGAGCGGTAAAGTGCAGGTCTTGTTGCTCTTGAGATCTACGAGTTGCGGGTTTGAATCCTCCTGAGGATGACACAGGCGTAACTGGAGGGGGGGGGGTTCATTCCCCGATCTGTTTAAGTTCATTTGTTTTTCTTTGTTTCTATTAGAAAACTATTCTAAATTTTATCCCCCCCATGTAAAATCCTGGTTATGTCCCTGCATGAATGTTTCTGTTTGTCACTTTACCAATAAGCTTGGAAGATCAAGCAAAGGCTAGAAAGAGAAGAGGTCATGGTAAACTAGAATATCTTATATATGCAATATTAACGAGAAAGTGAAGTTAATTGAAATCCCAACTATAAGTTCATTGAAACTGTGCAAATTTTCTTTGGTTATAATGACATCTGATGTAAAAAAAATATGGATATAAAAATTATTTTATGGGCTAGTACACAAATTTTATTTGGATATAGCGAATTTTGAAAAATATACATTTTTCTCATGTCGATTTGGCATTGGGTTAGTTCACTCTCTAGGAGCAGAGAAACAAAAAACATGAAGCACTTGTTGGAGAATACTGCTATGGCCTAGCAACACTTGAATTGCAAGTGGACACGTATCTTGTACATGTGTTTGCGACTCTGAATGTGGTCTGCATTTTACAAAATGATGGCAAAAAGGAAATGTTTAGATCTCGGCATCATAATTAAGATCATGAAGGAAATAGAAGCTCTGAAGGAGAAAAAGGGACGTATTAAAAAATATTGAAAAGCACACAATTGAGCGTTTTTATCTTTCTTGGATGTAAAGAAATCCATTTTAAATTTTAAAAAAAAAAAAAAATTTGCTAGAAGTGGGTTATAACAAATATATCTGCGGACATTTGAAAATTCGTTATAAGTGGGTTCGACTGTATTTTTAAAGCTTTAATAGATAAATGCTGGTTTTCTGATGATTCAGAAAGTGGCATTCATTCAGTTAATAAATATACTGAGTGATCCAAAAGTGTGTTACGTTTTCTCATGAAACTAATAATTGTTTTGCTGCATGACGAATTCTTGTCCTTTACATTGTTTTGTGCGTGCCTGGTGATTCTTATGAAAGCATTGAATTGCTGGAAAGCAAACACTGAAAATGTCGTTAACAATGGAAGGAATGTAACACACTTTTGGATCACCCAGTCAGTACCTTGAGATAACTTCTCAGAATTGAAGTATGGGTGTTACCCAGGATTT
>JAHWFO010041171.1:467760-500435 GCA_023313115.1 Rhysida immarginata
CCCCCCCGAACCCCCCTCAGGTTACGCCCCTGCCGAGCATGCCGGATTATCAAGGTCCTACTGTACTAATAGGGTCCAGGACAAAAACCCCGGCGGGCAGGAACCCTGCAGGAGAAAACCCCCACCAGACGGAAACCCCGCTGCCATCAGACAAAATCTTCACACCCGCCCCATTGCAGTTTACCAATAAAAAAGTATGTAAAAAAATAGAAACAAAAACTATTTAAAGTTTTCTATATGATTAAAAAAAATTAAACATCACTATCGATTTGGGATGAATAAAATAAAACAGAATCAAATTGGATGCTCGGATCGGTGCAGCAAGCTGTGTCAGACGTGAACTGTGGCGAGCCGTGGTAACGAAACGAGAGCTGGGTAACAAAGCCAAGCTCTCCGTCTTCAAATCTATCTTTGTCCCCATTCTCATCTATGGTCATGAGGCTTGGGTAATGACCGAAAGAGTGCGATCGCGGGTACAAGCGGCCGAAATGAGATTCCTGAGAGGTGTGGCAGGTGTTACCCTACTAGATAGAGTGTACAGCAGCACAATAAGGGAATCTTTAGGTGTTGAGCCGCTACTTCTCCGCATCGAGAGATCTCAGTTGCGCTGGTATGGCCACGTGATACGGATGCCGCAAACTAGTCTTCCTAGGCAGTTGTTATTTTCCAAGCCGGTGGGTAAGAGACCAAGGGGTCGGCCTAGAACCAGGTGGCTAGACTACATGGAGAATCTGGGTTCGAGTCGCTTGGATATTACCAGGGAGGACATGCGCCTGATGGCGGAAGATCGCGATCGCTGGAGATCCTCCATAGGGCTGCTGCCCCTGCGACCCTAACGGATAAGCGGGTTTGAAAAGTAAGTAAGTAAATTAATTTCTTATAAATCAACAAATTAATCGGACAAAATTCAATTATAAAATTCTCTTTTGGTTTGTTTACATCCAGAATTTTTATTCTTTTTTATTTATTATTTGTGGAGTCCGATATTTAGTATTTTATATGAATTTAGTCTTGTATAACCCTTCACTTAATTTATAGATTTGTAAGATATATTGTTCATTCACATTAGATTTAAAAGAAATTAATTATATAAAAATTGTCATAAAATATCCAGTTGGATTCTGTTTTATTTTATTTGCCCGAGATAGATAGTGATGTTTAATTTTTTTTAATCATATAGAAAACTTTAAATAGTTTTTGTTTTATATTTTTTTACTTACTTTTTTATTGGCAAACTGCAATGGGGTGGGAGTGGGGTTTTTGTCCTATGGCAGTGGATTTTCCGCCCGGCAGGGATTTTCTCCTGCGGGGTTCCTGTCCACCGGGGTTCTTGTCCATGGAGTTTCTGTCCACCAGGTTTTTTGTCCGTATCCCATACTAATAATATCAAGAGGTATGGCATGGAAAAAATCATCCTAGACCCATTTTCTAGTTATAATTCAAATATCATTTATCATTTAATTGTAATCCTGGATTGCAAACAAGGAGCTACACCGATCATAGGACATGTTTGATGTAATAGCTTCCATGTCTACAGTGATTTAGTGGTTATAGCATTGGGAAAGTAACCTGAAGGTCCTTGGTTTGAGCCCAGACAATGGAATTTTCTTTAATTAATGTTTGTCCTTTTATTAACAAGCTTGGAAGGCTAAGCTAATTAATAAATTAATTTTCAAATACAATCAGTGTTTACTTAATGTCCTCGAAAGGTAAAAGAGGAATCGAAAATATAGATAATTTTTATTTAACATTACAGTCTCATTATTATTATTATGAATCTTTGAGGAAACTAAATCTATATGATAAAAATTGTCATATAGAGTTGCTCAATACGATGGTGTACCTGAGGGTTTCATTAATTAGAAATAGTTTCCTTCCGCTAACTAACGACTAAACACTTGTTAACGGCCTTAAATTCCTCTAAATGAGCCATGTTGACAATTACGAGCACAACATTTCTTCCTCTTGACGGCTAAAGTGTAGTTTATGGGAGCCTTTGATGGTTCCACGAAGGAGAGATAGTCTTAATTGGCACTCAACTTAAACCTCTTTATAACGAAGCTCCGAAAAATTTATTTTAAACGTTTCACTTCATAAGAATCTTCTAAAAACATAAATTTTTAATAACGATACGAAGAGACTTTGAGATTAGGCTCTGCGTTAGAAATCTAATTTAAACGGTAGGGATAAAATGCTTTACAAATACAGGTTTATAAGATTCAAAGAAACCTACAAATCAAAGACCTTCAAAAGCCCATGTTGTTCCCTTCCTTAGAGTTTAATGGTCTTGGTTGGAATTACTTCATTCCCTTTTACTGCCTTTAAATTGAGTGTCAATGGAAGGGAAGTTGTATCTTCTGAGAATAGCAAAATGACACAATTTAGTAGCCTTCTCGCTATTAAAAAAAAATATTTTTAACTCGAATAAGAATGGTGGCTTAAACCTTCAGAGACATTTATTGAACCAGAAATGAGCTTTTGTCATTTTTTTTTTTCCCCTTCCCATCTCACTTGCCTCTCCACATCTTTTCCTTTATTTTTTGCATGAGTCATTGACCCACTGACCCTGAAAACATTTTCCATTGAGTAAGAAGAGCTTGAGTGATATTGGAAAAGGAATAAGCAAATGACTAGGAAAGAAATGGAATAATATGGAAATTGCTTTCAAGGTTGCAAGTGTTTGATGGATAATTAATTGATTAAAATGTATGCCATGTCAGAATTAAATTTTTTTACGGTTTTTATAAATTGAAGATAAATTAAAATAAAACATTTTTTTCCTTTTTTTATTTTTATTTTTTATTTTTTTTTTTATTTTTTTTTAATAAAATGAATTACGAAAATGTATCCTATTTCTCGTTTCACGGGCAACAGAAGGAAAACACGAATGTGACCGCTCGTGTGTTGACGGAGAGGAGCCGAGAATATGTTACTATCACTTCACGCTCGAATGGTATCACACCTTAGGCAGAGCATGCTTCGATTGCCCTTTTAATATCAGTGACTGTTCCCGACCCCAATGCATTGCAGCTGATGGCTCAAAACGTGCAATAGTGACTGTCAACCGCAGGCTACCAGGACCTATGATCCAGGTGAGAAGACATCCACACACACATATACACAATACATGTACGCAATGCACACTTAAGTATAAAGGAAGTACAGGGTGGTCATAAATTATTAAGCACATTTTGACAGTGAATATTTTATTAACCAAGAAATGTACACACTTCTTGTGAACATCATTGAAAAGTACAACTCAAACAGTTTGTCAGGTGTCACTATCACCACCAGGCGGCAGCACTGTTTGGCGTAGGAACACAAAATGCGAAAATGGCGACCGTGCAGCAGAAAGCAATGTGCGTTCTTTGGTTTCACGAGCAGAAATCCGTGATAGCAGTTCGACGGCAATTCCGCTTGGTATATGGACAACCTGCTCCTGGAAAGGATTCCATAAAGCGGTGGTATCAGCAGTTTAAGGACACTGGAAGCGTAGCCCACAAGAAAGGTGCTGGTAGGCCTACCGTCAGTGAGGAAATCATTGAGAAGGTGCGAGATGCGTTCCAACGGAGCCCTACGAAGTCGACTCGGCGCGCCAGCTTGGAATTGCGAGTCCCACGATCTACGGTGATGAAAGTGATGCATACAAAGTTCGGATTGTTCAGGAACTAAAGCCCGACGATAAACCGCAACGGTTTGCATTCGCGGAGCTCATTTTGCACAAAATTGATGTGGACAACACGTTCTTGGATAAAGTGGCTTTCTCAGATGAGTCAACGTTTCATGTTTCCGGGCGTGTGAACAGACACAACTGTCGCATTTGGGGATCAGAGAACCCTCATGAAGTTCGTGAACATGTTAGAGACAGTCCAAAGGTCAATGTGTGGTGCGCGTCGACTGTCAATGAAATGATTGGACCATTCTTCTTCACAGAGCAGTCGGTGAATAGCATCACGTACCTTGACATGCTGCAATGTTATGCTATACCGCAGCTTGAACAACGACAACCAGATGTTATTTTTCAACAGGATGGTGCACCGCCACACTGGGGAACGATTGTGCGGCGATACCTGGACGAACGATTTCCTGGTCGTTGGAATGGCCGCGGGGGGCCAGGTATCGTTCGATTTCGTGGCCTCCGCGATCTCCTGACATCACACCACTCGATTTTTTCTTGTGGGGATATGTAAAGGACCGCGTGTACTCCAGCAAAGTGCGTGATCTTGATGAATTGAAGGAAAGGATTGTGGCCGTCATTGCAACAGTGACACCTGAAATGCTGCGGAAAACATGGCGCGAAATCGAATATCGAATGGATATTCTGCGAGTCACTGCAGGAGCACACGTGGAAGTGCTGTAACTTCGGAATATTACGGAAAAAACTGTTTGAGTTGTACTTTTCAATGATGTTCACAAGAAGTGTGTACATTTCTTGGTTAATAAAATATTCACTGTCAAAATGTGCTTAATAATTTATGACCACCCTGTACAGTATAATGATTCACATGTGCATATTATGCAAAATAAAAATTTAAAAAATCATTACTGCGTATTATAAAAAATTGCGTATAATACAGTAGAACCTCGTATTAGAATTGTTTCTGATGCATATTTGGAGTTATATCATTATTTAAGTAGTTTGAAAATTCAGAAAACTGTCAAAAATATCGTCTGGTACATTTATTAGCTGCATACAGATGTTTTTTAGAGTTTCTAAGGAGCTTTTTATTTGTGAGGGTGTTGCTTTGAATGACGTATTTTCCAGTGATCTTCATGGTATTCTTCGCCGCCATCTTTGATAAGATCGCAAATTTCGTTATCGTTTAACGTCGGAGAAGTTAAAACTTGCGCATCAATATTAACAAACTCGGAGAATTTAGATCGAAAATTCAGCTTACTTTTCAGGATTTCCCACTCTTCAAATCCTTCAAAATCGCTATCATCATCTTCAGGTAAGACTGCAAGTTCAGTTTCACTTTCGTTGCATAGAGAGCACTAATTTGTAAAGAGCAAGCGCTTCTTTCTAGGCTCTCTAGTTACTTACGGCGCCCTCTGTTGGCGATGGCGGAAACTAGTCCACAGTTAATCATCGATCACGACGGCGATAAACATAGGCCAAATGAATAAAATGCAACCAGGCCCCTCACGCAAAAAATTTTCACTTTTTTAGTAAAATTTTTTACTACCAATTACAACTTCTAACTTCGTAAAATCCGAATTTCGTCGTAAAAACACTTCGTAAAATTTAAAGTTTATTACACGGAAATTAACAGGAGGGGGTCGGGATTTCAGAATTACTTCGTAAAATCCGGAATTTTAGCAGAACAATTGTGAGGCAATGGAGTTTTGTTTGGCCAAGGAAAAAAATACAGTTCCAAAATCTGCCGATAGATGGTGCTGGCAGGGTTCACATTGTCTGGAGATATGCAAATTACACAGATGCTAGGATCACGAGTCGCAATTTTCCAACAACGTGGCCACCACGTTCCCCCGACTTAAACCCGTGTGATTTCTGGCTTTGGGGGTACCTGAAGAACGTTGTTTACAGCGGGCGGATTGCGAATCTAGCCGACTCGAAGGCAAGCATCACACACCACATCCATTGCATCAGTACAGATACCCTCCGATCTGTTGTGGAGCATGCCGTTTTGCGCTTCCAATTAGTAGCGGAACAAGGCGGAGGGCATGTCGAACAACTTCTGTCTTAATCATCAGTAAGATGTTTGTTCCGTGAAGCTCTGTTTTTTTGTCGCTGTAAACGCGTATTCTTGTCTTTTCGCTAATAAATTTTTCGTAAACCCCTGAACACCCCGGTTTCCTTTTGGCTAACAACGTTCCTGTGTTTCACAAATCCATTTTTGGTTTTTCCCCTGACATTACCCCGCCAGCGCCATCTATCGGCAGATTTTAGAACTATTTTTTTTTTCCCTTCCTTTGAGCATCACATGATACAATTGATTAAACAGGGGAGCATTCCTTTCATCCTCTCTTCTGTAATAACTGAAGAGGGATATCGTATGATAACTGCTGCTGCCATCTTGTCAGCTCCGTTTCAAGGCAACTGCTGCACCCATGAATACACTGAGTTAGCAAAACTCATGGGATAGCAAGCACATTGATTGATGGGCATGGCTCACGAATTCACAGGGGTAACGGATTCTGGGAATGGACCGTTAGACCTTGTGGGAAGAGCTTGGATAAGTGATTAATCAGAAATGGCACGTCGTCGCGAGTTGACGTCTTTTGAACGGGGTATGATAGTAGGTGCCCGACACATGGGATGTTCCATTTCGGCAGTGGTGCAGGAATTTGGCTTTCCCCGCTCAACTGTCTCCAGGGTGTATGAAGGCATCACAGTCCACAACAGGCACCATACCGGGCGTCCAGCTGCCCTGAATGATCGTGACCGGCGACACCTGAGACGAATGATTCAGAAAGACAGGAGCGCAACAGTGCAGCAAATCACAGACAAGTTCAATACTGGCCGCACTAGAAACTTCTCTCGGTGGACAATCCGTCGGAATCTGCATGCCCTCGGGTTTGGCAGCCGTCGGCCTACACGGGTGCCAATGCTTACCCAGCGTCATCGGACACTCCGGTGTGCATTTGCCACCAACCATCTTGGCTAGACTCTGTGACAGTGGCGTAACGTCATATTAGTCATGATATCAACTGTACCACGCTGATGGGAGGCACCGTGTGTGGCGCAGACCTCACGAAACGATGGATCCCGCATGCCAACAGGTGGTGGGGCGTCAGTGATGGTCTGGGGTGCATTTTCCTGGTTTGGAATGGGCCCTCTGGTTATCCTGGACCAAACGTTGAATGGTCCACGGTATCGTCAACTCATCGGAGACCATCTGCACCTGTTTTTGACATTTCAACATCCTGACGACGTAGCAGTCTTTCAAGATGACAATGCTCCACCACATCGCTCCAATGTCGTCCGTGAATGGTTCGAGGAGCATGCAGGATAGGTCCAGCCCGGAGCCCTGACACGAATCCCATCGAGCATATCTGGGATGCTGTTGAAGTCAGACTCCAGGCACTGGATCATCCACCCACGAACGGGCAGCAACTATCTTGGGCTCTGCAGACTATCTGGTGTCAACTGCCTCCAGAAGTGTACCAGGGACTTGCAGACTCACTACCACGCCGTATTGCTGCACTCCACAGGGCCAGAGGTGGCCCGACCAGATCTTAAGTAACTATCCCATGAGTTTTGCTAACTCAGTGTACATTCTAGAAATTCATGCTCTCCAATCGGCCTCATTTGCACTTAAGTGTCAAGTTAGAGTGACAAGGAGCATAAGCGTGTTATTTAGTTTGTAACGTTTATTAATGCACATGCAGTTAGTTAAAAGCTTTATAAATTAATTGATCCTTTCATTTAATTTTGAAAGATGCTGAAATAATTTTTTCTCTTTAAGTAGGTATGCGAAGGCGATACCATTATTGTTGACGTCAAAAACGAGTTGGGAGCAGAAACGACTGCTGTTCATTGGCATGGAGTCCATCAGCTAGGTACACCATATATGGATGGCGTTCCAATGATCACGCAATGTCCAATTCCTCCGCTTACCACATTCAGATACGAGTTCAAAGCATTAAACACAGGGACCCATTTCTGGCATTCTCATGCTGGCCTTCAAAGAGCAGACGGCGCATACGGAGCTTTGATCGTGCGCCAGACTGCCAGCAACGATCCGCATTATAATCTCTACGACCACGACTTACCCGAACACGTGATCTTGATAACCGATTGGAACGAGGTGGTCGGCATCGAAAAATTAACTTCGCATTTCTACGACGGAGGGAATAACAAACCGGATTCTCTTTTAGTCAACGGCAAAGGGCGCTATGCACCTTACGAAGACAATGCGGCAAATAAAACCGTTTTTACTCCAATGGAAACGTTTACTGTTCAACAGGGAAAACGTTACAGATTCCGAGTCATCAGCAATGGTGTGCTTAATTGCCCAATCGTGCTTTCGATAGATGACCACAACATTACCATCATAACGTCTGACGGATCTCCTGTTAAAGCATTTGTAACAGATTCCCTCGTCTTCTATGCAGGGGAGAGATTTGATTTCGTTCTTCATGCAAATCGCCCCATTGCCAATTATTGGCTTCGTTTACAAGGCATAATGGATTGTGACGAAAGATTTACAAAAGCCAAACAAGTCGCTATTCTTCGTTACGAAGGTGCTTCAGAAAACGATCCAATTGGTAGCACGAATTACAAAGATATGACGAGAAAAGGATTGGTAAGGCTTTTGAGATTAAAATTCGAGGGCTGTTCAAGGCAAACCGAAGGCTGTTCTCGACTCCTTTGCGAGTTGACGTTAGGTAATCTCCGATTTTTAAGGATCAGGTCCAAATAAGACGAAACTCACTTAGGGTGTGTCTAAAAAGTCCGACCAGTCGCGATGAGCGTGTTCATAACGCAACTCGTCGCACTAATCGCAATCGGAGTCCAACACCGGTAAATAGAATCAAAATGGCAGACGAAAGTAGAAAATTCACGTGTTCACGTGCCCGATACGTAATAAATATATTTTGGAGAAAGGAGATGGCGAAATACATATTGGACCGCATCAAGAAACAAGGAATGAATACAAATAAGAAAATTCCTCGTACTAACTTAAATGATAAGAAACCTTGCTGCGATGCCATTTTGAAGCCGAATGCTCACGGCTGTGCGGTCCATGAACAAACAAACGGAAGCAAATGGCGCTCATTGATTGTTGATCATACAGCGTGATCTGTTGGCGACCGGTCGGATTTTTTAGACATGCCCTTAAAATGTACGGTGGATGTGTCAGTTGCTACCAACCCAGTTCTTGCAGTGTACAGATAGTGCAATGTGGTGGGTAAGGTCTGGCGTTGTCCTATTGGAAAAAACGCCTTTTGTGGTGAAAGCGTGCCACTTCTTCTTAAAGCATTGTGCATGTCCTTCGGAACCAGTCAAGGGAATGATTGGTTTTGGTTCGCAGACCCCATGAATAGGATCATCCACAAGGGACATACGACCATGTTTGAATAGCTTACATCAGAGAATTGTTGGCTTACAAAAAAACAAATGCCTTACTTCCCCGAACGCTACCTGAAGCCAGTTTCACCACGTCATTCACCAAAACCTTCATCACAATGCACTGTTTTATACACAAGCTGACACCTTTGGTCATCACTTTTATTACGGTTCACTTGTCTAGCCTAAACAGGTGCAACTCTTGTCGATGATATCAGGTCATTGCATATCCAATGTCGGATTGCAGAGGTCATTTTTAATGGTCCTCTAGAAAGGACACCTTCAAACGTGCTATTCGAAATAACCCCCATTGCAATCCAAACATTTGGCAGCTTCTCGAGCCCTCTCCAAGAGAATCCGTGGTCACGGGACTCAATAAACACCCGGAATGTGTTTTCGACGTCTGCTTGGGTTAGGAATGTTTTTCTCCGGAGAAAATTGTCCACGCTCTGGAGAAGATGGTAGTCGGTAGGGGAGAGGTCCGGAGAGTACAGGATGTGTGGAACCACACCTCGTAGACCAGAGCCTCTAGCGCCGCACAGTCGTTTGTGCAACGTGCGGATGCGCGTTGTCATGCAGCAGAAGGATGCCTTTGCGATGCACAAGTGCAGGTTGTTGCTGACACAGTTTTGTGTGCATACGATGCAGTTCACGATGCTGTTCATGTGGGACCCATTTGTCCTGCTTTTTCACCTTGCCGATAGTCTTAAGGTGTCTACTGACAGTCGATGCTGATACAGCACGATCCTGAAAGGTCTCGAACAGATTTTGACGGGTCCTCTTCCACAGATCGCTTCAGATCACCGTCATTCAACACGTTGGATGGTGTGCCACGTGGCTCATTTGCCAAGTCCGTCACTCCCGCCTGGGATTTTCGGAACCAACGTTGGACAGTATGTTCGTTTATGGTGCCTACACCGAATACCTTATTGATGTTTCAAGAGGCGTTGGATGCAGTACTGTGATTCAACCTGAACTCGTCGTAAAGCATTATCACACGTCATGACTATCTTCGCTTGGGTTCAAACGCTAGTAAATATCATCGCAGACATGCAAATTTCAGGTAGCTCGTCGCTGATAGGTGTATCTCCGGGAATGTACCTGAAGTGCGGAACCCACGTCGAAATCCGACATTTGATATGCAACGACCTGATAGAAGACGCTTGGAGGTTCGCACGATTGCACATTGAAAAAATAAAGCCACAGTTTGCCTTGAACAACCTACGTACAAAATTAGATTTGACACTCGTAATTGTTTCAACGTTTTATTCTTCTTCTTCTTCTTAGCAATTAAACCCCTTGAATTCTGGCAGTAACGGTTCATTGAAAACAGTAGTGGATTTGGATAGCATATTGCCCGACGACGAAACTAGTAAACCAGAACCTGACATTCGATATTACTTATCATTCGAAGTCAGTTTTATAGATACTAACCTCTACCACCATCCCAAGTACTATCCAATCCGTGCATTCGATCACGCTCACCGTATTTACGTCCCGCAAGTGAACAACATTAGCTTAATACTTCCGTCATCGCCTCTTCTATCTCAGAATAAAGACGTCGATCCTCATCTTTACTGTAACGAGAGCAGCATTAAACGCAACTGTTCGGCCACCCAGTGCGAATGCATTCATACAATCAGCATACCTTTAGGTGCAGTTGTCGAGTTGGTCATGGTAGATACTGGTAATGCAGTTCAAATACGATTTCATTTCTATTTTACTTGTTAATAAGACGTTCTCTAATATTTATTGATACTTTTTGCTTTAGGGGAACACTACGATGCCAACCACCCCATCCACGTTCATGGACATGGATTTCGAGTCATGGCGATGGATCGCATCGCAAATGAAGTGAGCTTAGAAGAAGTGAAGCGTCTGGATCGAGAAGGAAAGATCAAGCGCAAGTTATCGAAGGCCGCTTTCAAAGACACTGTTACGATTCCAGATGGCGGCTATACAGTGATCAGATTCGTTGCTAATAATCCTGGTTTGAATCTCGTCTTCCTCAATTTTATCTTTCCGTAAATATAAGGAGCGTTCGAAAAGAAACGAACTGGAGGCCTAGGAACAGAAACAAGTTGAGGCACTTGTCCCACTGCGACACAATGGCTGCATTGTGAACAAGTTCTGCGCGTACTGCTTGACGTCGTCGTCCGAGGTGAATCGTTTGCCCCTCAGAGCCCATCAACCATTAATGCAATGTCACCGTTAATGCGGTTTGGTATTTCAGACACCCGTCTTTCCCTGAACCGCTTGTGCCACGCCTTGACCCTAACAGGGGACATGCAGTGTTCACCGTACACTTACGACATTCGTCGATCAATGTCCGTTCCCCCCTACTCTTTCCGCTGTCAGAAAACGAACAACACCTCTTTGTTCTTCTTTTGACGCCTCCATTTCATTTGTTCACTGCTTGTAAACGCGAATGATCGTTGGACGATTGACGCTTGCTTCCGCTTCCTTTGTATAGTCACGTGACTTCCACCGTCACCCTCTAGCGGCGGGCTGTGAACTTCCGCGCTCTTGTCGGAACCACTCTTTGTTACACGCGCAACGATATCACCATTCTGTCACCGATTTGCTCGTTTCTTTTTGAACGCTCCTTATACGAGAGCCACTCACTCGAAAGTAATGCTTCCTGTTTATTTCCATGAAAGCTACAGCAGATGATAGGTCACAGTAATACTGTTTGATAGAGATGAACAAGATCTACGAGGTGCTACTCAAAATTTCCCAAAATGTACCTCTAACGTACGGAACTTACCCAATCTATTAATTTCCACCGTACCCTTCAAAGTAGTCTTCTTTGGCATCTATACATCGCTTCCAGAAGCACTCCTGGAAGTTCCCAAGTTGGAGCATGTTTAACACTTGCTGCGATTACGCTTGGATCACTTCAATGGAGTCAAATCGCCATCCGTTTAACCGCAATTTCAATTTGGCGACAAGCATAGTAGCTAGTCGACGTGGCAGAGAGTCAATAAGTCCTCGGAAGGTGGTTGCCGGTATCTGGGACCATTCGGCAATCAGTGCATCCCGTAATTCCATCACCGTGCGTAGTAGAGGGTCTAGCTTGCAGACATGGCGATCGAGATAGTCCCAAAAATGTTCAATGGGGTTGAGGTCCGGGGAGTTTGGTGGCCATGGGAGTAGCTTGAATTCATCCTCATGCTCCTCGAACCAGTCGTGGGCAATTTTGTAGTATGGCAGGGAGCATTGTCCTGTTAAAAGGTGCCATCACCCTGAGGAAACACTGTCGACACGAAGGGGTGTACCTGGTCTGCGACGATTGTCAGGTAACGAACAGCATTCAGTGTACCCTCCAGCGATATCAGTGGACTCAGACCATACCAAGAAAGCATCCCCCAAACAGTCACACCTCCCCCACCAACGATGGTGTCGGGATGCCTGTTCTCAGATGCTTCCCAGCGAATTCTCCATCGTCCGTCCACTCTGTTCACCAGAAACCGCGACTTGTCAGAGAAAGCCACCCTTTGCCACTCGGCCGAGGTCCAATGGCGATAGTCCATTGCGAATTGGAGGCGTTTTTGGTGACGCACAGGCGTCGACATGGGTGCTGTTACCATACGCCTGCTCTGGAGCCCCGACCTCAAGAGGGATTGTTGCACTGTCTCGGTGCTGACACGCCTAGTGGCCCCACGTGTTCAGTTGCTCAACAGTGGCACGCTGATTGGTCTTGGCCAGGCGTCGTAACAGACGCTCGCCTCTAGGATCGATGGCCCGTGGGGCCCCCCAGTTACCTCTTCGGTTGTTCGAAACTGTCTGGTTTGTCCAGGCGCGGTACACCTTCAAAACGGCAGCCCTAGAGCAGTTCACGTCCGTTTTGAGGCGATTCCTGATTTCCAAAGCTTCGAAAGTGAGGATTTGTCTGTGGTCCTTCTTCTTGGTACACATGTGCGCATGCTCATGCACCGTTTCCTCTGTCTTTCGTTAGAAAGCAACTGTAACTGGTGTTTCTTATCTTGATGCGCTAGAACTATGGCTCTTTCCTCAATTGGAAGAAGCTGAACTCAGTACACGATTGGTGAAACGTTGTTGTACCCGAGCGCTAAATTGGCTGCAAGGGGCCAAATGACAGGGCTTGTTTCGCATGGCCTCCAAGATCACCTGACCTGACGCCGTGTGCGTTTTTTACCTTTGGGGGTTCATAAAGGAAAATGTGTACGTGCCTCCGCTACCAGCTGACCTACCCGACTTAAGAAACAGGACCGAACCAGTTGTTGGGCTCATCGAGGTGTGGGAAGAACTCGCCTATTGATTCGATGAAATGTGGCACCATCTCTTGATACATCTCAGAACTTTTATACTGAACGACCCTTGTCAACATGAAAAAATAGGAGGCGTTATTTTCCGAGCGGCTTACACGTTTGTCATTCCCAAAGTTAAAAACGATTTCCTTTCTTTTTAGGTTATTGGCTCGTTCACTGTCACATCTCGTTCCACTTGGAGATGGGAATGGCGTTCATCCTGAAAGTCGGTGAAGCTGACGAGATCCCTAGTGTTCCTAAAGATTTTCCAAAATGTGGCAGCTGGGTGCCGCAAGCTCAGTTCCTGTCAGATTCTTCAACAAATGTTCAAAGCCGGTCTTTACATTTGATAACAACGCTATTAATTTATTATACGATTAATTCAAACGTCCGTCGTACTTAGTAAATCTCAACGCTTGTACATATTCACTGTAAATAGCCAATAATGATATTAATAATGTAAATATGTAATATCCAATGAAATTTACACAGACATCGATAATTTCAAAGTTCGATCGTAATAACGAAGACATCGTCAAAGACCGTTTCTTACTTCCATCCATTCAAATACGTGATGTCTGCGACGGCAGCTAAAACGATCAAAATGCTATACGTAAAAGATAATCATCGCAATTACTTAAATGGAGCAGCTATCATTTTTTCAAGTTTCTAAATTATTTTAACGCTAAGTGTCATCATCATGTTAGAATACTGAAAGACTATTTATATTTTATTAGCAGTATCAAAAGTACGTGGGGGCGACTGAAAAGTAACGTACAGTTGCTTGTAACTCGCATAAAAAAAATACATTGCATATATTAATATACATTCTCCAATGGGCTATGTTCCTACCAGCTTGCACTGACTCACGTGAGTCGGTTGTTAAAATTCTTCGCATTTTGCGAACGTTACAATTTGGTAAATTAGCAAACTGATTCTATCATCGTTATATATAACATTTCTTAATGCAACCGTCCCTCCATAAGCCGGTAATCCAGAAGTTGGCAATCCACAAGTCTGCTACTTCCCCCTGAAAGCGAAGATGGTGGATAATGATTCTGGTTAGGGCTTTTTGCCAATAAAAGCTAAATCGGTGACTATCGTCCTCATATTATTTTGCTTGTGCGTATGTACGTGCGTTTGCTATGTGTAAAACAATTGCCTTTGCGTCAATGTACATGAGTTGATGGTTTTGTAGGTAGAGTCGATAGAAGGTAGTGATGTCTGGATTTCGGATCTCAGATCCTTTAACGGGACGCGTATTAGGACTAATCGGGACTTATGAGGACTCGGGCTATTACAATCGCAATAGTCAGAGCAAGCCTGATTAAACAATCAAAATAGGAAAAGGCTAGATCAATTGTTAGAAAAGAGTTACAATGGAACTCGATAATTTATTTGGGTTGAATTTACAAGGCAAACTTTCTTTCATCGGATAGATTGCGGGATATGGTACAATTCTAACTATAGTTCATCCAACAAGAGAAAAACGGTGTGTCACAGGAAGTTTCAGATTAGCCAATCAGAGAAAGGGGGCTTCATGCGCTTAATCACTTCTGTCTCATGTCTCATTGAAGAAGCGCTTTATAATATTACAGCAGGAGCTTTAATATTATTCAGTTGCTTTGCTTTAATTATAATTAAAAATATTGTACACGTCATAAAATTATCTTTTAACTCAATTTTATATATATCGTTGTTCGAGATTCCCTGGGCCTTTTCTTTCCAGGAGTTGAAAAGCGAGGAGTGGGGGGTGGTAGCTTCGCATGAAGATGCTTCGTTTCCTTCTTGAACAATTGTTCGAACGCAAGAAAAAGAAACTTGCGTTGCCTTGGAAGTTTCTTCTATGAAAGCAGATGAGCTTTTAAAACACTATTTTCCTTTAAAGTAGCAAAATACGTTCCACACAAATCTCCCTAGCCTGGCTGGGAATAGTTTTTCCTTGTTTGGCTGAAGAGTTGTTGCACGGGCGTCGCCATTACAAATTGACTTGTGCAGCCGCTGAAGGAGAGATCCCACAAAGCATTGCGGATGAGTGAGTAGTCGATATCAGACCGGAAACACACCCTGTTTTTCTCTTGTTGAACGAAGTATAAAGCGATCCACTGCTCAGTAATAGGGAGTTTAGGAACTTTTGACTTTGAGACAGATTATAAGGTGGTCATATATAAAAAAAATTTGCATATACACAATTTCCTGATACAGGATCTAGGTCCGAAAAAAAAAAGATTCGGATATCTGGAATTTGACATCCCTAGTCTATAGACTCTATCTCAAAGCATTGTTAATTGTTACTGTTAGACTGTCGCGATACTAGCGCCAGCTGTTGAATGTTTCCTGAATTGCACCTCGCAACCCGACATTAGCTGTCATTCACACTCAACAGCTGGCGCTAAAATTCAAAACCAAATAAAATACGTTAATAATAAACAGTAATGCCTTGATTCCTGTCCTTTTCTGATTGGTTGAACGAGTTTTATTCATTTACACATGTGCCAGTTTCCTTTTTCTTTCATACCGAGCACTATAATGTGTACAGCTCGTTTTGGAGAGCTGTGAAAATCAATCACAGAAATTAAGATGCAAATTAATTTCTGTGATCACCTCTGATGCCCGAGGACGACGACGATTTTTTCAGGGGGAAAATCCCGAGATCACGCACTTCCTTCGGAAGGGAAGTAAAGCCGTTGGTCCCGTGTAGTCGTTTGCCGGCTGCACGTTAAAGAACCCTTGCGAGGCAAAATTTGCGGCCCCTATAACGCCGTCCTGAAATGACCATGGCAGTTGAAAAGGACGTTAATACCAAACAAACCAAACCAAACCATGAAATTCTAAATGGCAAGCAATTATAGAGGCACCCCTCCCCCCTCCATGCATAAAATGGTTACAATTTCCTTTAAAAACAATGCTAATATGGCGATTTGTGTTTACGATAACTTAATTTGAATCCACAAGATGGCACGGCCCTGGAATCGAGATTGCCGACTTGAGTGACGACTGTATTTGAATCTTGCGAAATTGTTCGCAAGCACGACTTCTAGTTACAATTTAAATATTTGAAATTAGCCAAATTTTCCCTAAATGCTAAATTGGGGAGGGGGGGTATACAAAAGTTAATTTAAGGAATTTAATATGAGAATTAATGATTACCCAGAAATCCAAAATGAAGACCTATTATAGAGGCACCCCTCCCAGCATAAACTGCTACATTTTCCCTTAAAAAAAATTAAAATGCCGACTGGTGATTGAAATTATCGTAATTCTGCGTGATTTCTTTCCCGCTACATACAGCAAGGCCTCCTTCAACTTCATCAAGAAGGACAGTACAGAGAACTCCGTTTCATAACGTATTTTATTTGATTTATTTTACGTTATCCAAGCGTTGATTTGAAAAGTTAGTCAATCAAATCCAAAATTCCGCCAGTTGAAACTGACATAGCCAACTTGTGGACGGACGACTGCATGTACAAAGGTGCGCTTGGGGCTTTCCAAGATGTACCAATGCCTGGCTGCATGAAATGAGCCAGTTGTTAAAATTTACCAACATACCACTGCATTTCTCACGACAACAAACCAGTTTTTTCATACTGTCGATGAAGAATTCTGGTAGTCTTTCCTTGATCCTCGATCTCACGACATCTTTCACTAGGCATCATTGTTTCAAATGCATTTTATGCCGTATGCAAGAACAAATGAACAAAATCTTCCAAATTACAATAAGTTTATAGTAGCTGCAAGCACCACTCTGTATGATATTCTGCTCTCGTGTCGTGCGACTGTGCACTGTTTTTCAGCCGTAAGAAGTAAGCTCAGATTTTTAACATTTAAAATTGTATAAAATTTTTTGGAGAACTATTTTTATCATCAGCATTTACGATTACCGTGTTAATAAAATTCCATCTGAAATTTGATGTATGGTGTGCCTTTCTGAAATAGTAGTAAGCTCGTTTAATTTTTGTCTTTAAATTTGCTTTAACCTTTTTACTGCACAAACAGATTTAGTGGAACTGCAGTACGACGTTAATTCCATGTCGAGCTCTTTTTAAGATTTACTCATGAATCAATTTTTACCATTGAAATCAATTAAAATTCGATGGATTACAGCATATGGTCGATCTTGGAAGCCAAGACCTGTGCTAAATGCCATAACACTTTGGAGTTGTTGCGCCAAGAATGGGAGCAATTGTCGCCCGACGACTTGCGACCCATTGCTGAAAATTTCAAGACATTTTTGGGGCTTTGTATTGTCGCTAAAGGAGCCCACTTTGAAACCGAATGAACATGTTACCACATTGTCCGAATGAACATGAACATGGGACCACATTCTATTTACTTTTCGTTTTTTGGGTTAAAAAAATTTGTACACAATGAGTTGCCGTAATTTATTAGGTCCGTGCGTGAAAATTCGAGGGCGCTCATGCGCAATGGACCCAGAAGCATTGATGGTGTTTTCCTGCAATGTACACGAAAGCTTTGATGTACCCTTTAGCGTTTTCCTGTAGAACATTAAAAACACTAAAAAAGAAGTGTTTGGGTTCTTCTTCTTCTTCTTCAAGGTCCTGCCTCCTCTTGAGTAGGAGATGACCTATCCCTGTTGAAACCAAAGGTAAGAGGCGTTAATCAATTGGCAGGCCTTAAGAGAGGGGGCTAAGAGTCTCGGGAGGAGATTGGATTTGGCCAAAAAGTCTTTGATAGCAGAAAGTGTTTGGGGTGTGAATTCATATGCTGAGGAAGAGAGAGAACAGACCACTCTTGAGAGTTTTTTCGATTTCTCCTCCAAAGAAACAAGACTGGATTAGCTGTTGGACAGGAGATGGAAGTCATCAGTTCCTCCGATTCTGATAAGAGAGAGAAGAGAAGAAAAGAGCAGGAGAGAGGATTTTTTAAGAGTGTAATTAAAAAAAAAAATCCAACTTAACTGTACAAAGCATGTTAAACTTTGGTGAACTCACGTCTTCTGCCTTTTTTAACTGTTGGAATTATTTGGGGGGGGGGGGGGGCACTTTTTTCTGTCCGGAACTGAATAAAATTTTTATAATTGGACCCTGTGGGAAATAAGGTTCTGTTTTACGTCTGTAATCCGTTCCGCAACGAATTACAAACGTAAAATGGGGGCTGCCTATATCGTTAATCCATCCCAGCCCCCAAACACCGTCCAAAAATATTTTTTATGGGATTAGAACTGAAAAAATGCAGTAGGCGCATTCGGCAACTCGTATCTGACTGGATCTGAGGCGTGACACGTTAGGCAACTGATTCTGACTGACTGACTGCTGAGAAAACGTGTTCGGCAGAGGACTTATGACATTATAATCTAGTCAGAATGGTGACGTATGGGTCAGTCGAAAAATTCTTGACTGAGTAAGCCAGAAAATTAATCCATGACGTAGCCTCTCTTCTGTCCACCGTGGCAGGGGTCAAGGATAATAACTGTTTTTTTCCCTCTTAATCTGTGGTAGGGGTTCTCAAAAGGGTGTGCCGCGGCAGTGCTATGCATTGTGAAACTACATGGATGTGCCGCGAAAAAATTAAGAAAATATAAACATAATTAAGGTGTGCTACGAACAAATAAAAGGTTGAGAACCCCTGCACAAATAAGTCATGCGATCGTTTCGATACGAAAACTTAACCCTCCAGGACAATGATTGTATTTTTATTCCGATAGGATTAAAAATATTTCGTTTTCTTCGCTGTCGAAAATGGCAACAGCTGCTGATAGCAGCCTTATTGTCGTTAACGCTGTTTCAATGAGCTCGGGACAGTGAGGATTTTATTACTAATTGTCATGTTTATTTTCAAATTAGCCACGTTAGGTTGCTCCATGAACTATCTAATGATCTATTCTGCAGGTCGATGTCGCTTCAGCCTTCAAGTCAGTCAGATTTTGCGTTCGGCATTTCCTCTCAGATCAGCTCAGATGCAAGTCAGAAAATCTTCATAGGTCACATGACCTAGTTAGATCTGAGTTGCCGAATGTGCCTAGTAACAAGAAAATTGACAATTATAGAAACATAAGAGAACGACAAAAAAAAAAAAATATGTAAATGGTTTTTATTAATTTAATTTAATTTAATTCAATTTCCCCTTTTTGAACACACTTTCTTCACTTACTACATTTGCAGGTCGTATCATTAGAAACGGATCAAGAGAAGTCTGCTTTTTCCTGCGTTTCAAAATGTTATGAAAATGTGCCAGAGCAGTGTCATTAAATAAAGCAGCTGCACGACTTGTACATCTTTTTTCAAGATGGTTTTTCAAGCTCCTCTGAATGTTCATCGAGATCGTAAATGGAGAGACTAGCTCCACGACTACAAGTGTTTCAGACTCAAACCCCTCGAAGTCTCTTTCAGATACGTAGTCATGGCAAGCAGTAAGCAGCATCACATCCGATTCTGCTGGGGTTTTCTGTACGCTACGGAACTTGATGTGCCACAATAGGAAAAAAAAAAAAAATCCAGAGGAACGAGATCTGGTGATTGCACTAGCCATAGGACATGATCTCCTCTTTCAGTCCAGTGATTAGGGAACCTGTTGTCCAGATGCTCATGACACAAGTAAGAAACAAGATGTGTTCAACAACTCTGGCAGATATCGAATGAACACCATGGTGATTCAAAGGAAGGAGGAGATAAAGTCACCAAATATACATGAAGCTCTGAAAATGAAAGCAGCTTATAAAACCATAAGATTCATTCAAGATTGAAAACGGTCTGGTGTCTGAAATAGGCATTTCTGACCATTGGTTCCCTATCGTAACTACAGGGTGAGGCAGCGTTCATAGTAGGATATTAAAAGCACACCATTAGGATGTAAATGTAATTTATTTATTATCTTCTACGTTAGTTAATAGTTAAAGGTATGCCATTTACTAATGCGTAAGTCATTGACCATTGCGTGGATTACTTTTTGAATACGACTCCTGTCAAATGATGCCCCCTCTGCACAACACATTCATCTAGACGGCATTGGAAGAAGCTTTCCATAACTCGGCGTAACGTATTCCCTGGGACATTGCCCAGGGCAGTTCTGATGCGATCCTTCAACTCAGGAATGGTGGCACAACGTGTTCGGAAAACTTCTTGCTTGAGGTAGCCCCAAAGGAAAAAGTCTGCACGTGAAAGACCAGGTGATCGAGGCGGCCAGGAGATGTCACCATAACGAGAAATTACTCTCCCCGGAAAGGTCTGTCGCAAGAAAGCTATGCAAATTCTGGCTGTATGCGAGATCGCTCCATCTTCTTGAAACCACAATTGGTCGATATCCACATTCAACATTTATTCCAACGCCACTTAGATGAACGTTTTGTGCAGCGGGGACATCGTTTGACAAGACTCATATTCAAACAATAATTAACCCAATCAAATATTGACTTACAAATTAACAAATGGCATACTTGCAACTACTATTCGACATAAAAAGCATTTATTGCCTACTGGTGTGCTATTAATATTACGCTATGAACACTGCCTCGCCCTGTATAAGGGTCGTACAAAGTGTGTGTGTGTGTGTGTGGGGGGGGAAGACGACGTGTAGGATCTCAAGTTTTTGTTTTCAACAATTGCGAAACCACACGTGCAAATTGAACTACAGGTTGCAAGTGTTGCATCACGTGAGAAAGAACAATAGCTCGTGCTTCGAAGCTCTGCGAGTGATCACTTCGTCCAAACCCCGAAAAAATCAAAAGCAATCGCAAACAGCATGGGGAAGGTGATGTTGACAGTGTTTTTTGATTGCAAAGGCCCGATTTGGGGAAACATTGAAGGCACTGCGCGTGGCCATCAGATGCAAGCGTTCTCACACCTCGAAAGCAACGATAGACCTCATCAAAAAGTTCAACCGGGAAGCAATACAGCATCCCCGACTTATCCCCATGTGACTTTCACGTGTTTGGGCATCTCAAGAAAAATGTCCTCTTAAAAGGATCGAAACACGGTTTATACGAAACAAACTTTAATTTTTAATAAGATGTGAAAAATGCAAAACAAACTCATTTATATTAAAAAATATGCGATGTACATACAAACAAAATGATTATTTCTCTTCCTACGTTATAAATGAAAATATTTGTTAAAAAACGTATAGTACAATTTAATGATCTGGCTCTCCTTCCGTTTCTGCATCTTCGAACTGACTAACATCCATCGGTTCCTCTTCAATCGTTTCAGGTGATGTGATCTGCATATTGGTTAGTTCTAGAATTGAAAAAAAAAAAACACACACACACACGCTATTCAATACGTGCTACTATTGATAAAATTTCAATGCCATAACAATAAACTTCTATAGAATCCTCACCTGATGAGGGTGCAGTGAATGTACAAGCTGTGGCATCACCTGCTCCAACTTCTACAGAAAGGTGGTTAAAGAGATTGTCATCTTCTTCAGCATCTTCAAAATTTTCTTCATCTTCTGCATAGAAAACCATTTTTACGACTTTCCGACGAAATACAAGTTCCTTGAGAATTAATGACAGGATTTTACGCAACAAATACATCCACGTGATTTCATTTCACTTGATGCTTCTGCGTCGGAGCCATAACCAATACGTTGGCACGGTGGAGCACCATTTCACTATTCAAATTTGTATAAAGTGGGTTTGGCAGATTTCGAATTACGCAAATAGCACGGAATCGCACAATTATATCGCCAGCAATCTTTATTCAGAGTTTGATGTTCTTTAACGTAGATCAGAGGCGTTAAACCTTTTTAACCCAAATGACCACTTTCACCTTTAAGAAGAAGGTTCATCATGGGTGCGGTGACCATCAGTCTGCTGCGGAGGCCCATACGTAGCAGCAGGGTCCTCTGTACTGTGATTTTAGAGACATGTCTGGTAGCACCCTCGTTGGTTTGAGTGATAAGTTGGTCCACCGTAGCTCTTCGGTTGACATTCACCTCTCTCATCAATGGCACGCACTGCTCCAGAGTTCCCATGCCGTTTATTCTGAACGGTCCCATTTTCCCAGTCATCATACACGTTAACTACAGCAGCACGAGAACAGTTCACAAACTGCGGGGCGGTTTCCAAAATACTGCCACCCTTTTCCAGATCTGATAAATCACGTTTCTTACCCATTGCAGCAAAGAGTGATATGTTTTTAACATACTGGAAACCTACCTTATACGAGGCCTGTGAGAAAAGTATCCGACCTTGAACCTTTGTGCGTATGCGTGAATATTTTCCCGCCTCTCAATAGCGTCAGTTGCTGGCAATCAGCATTAGAGGGAGGTAGTGTGTTGTGCTCTCGTCGGTTTTTGATTTGAAGGAAAATGACGGAACGACTGGAGCAGCGTTACTGCATCAAATTTTGCCAGAAACTGGGCGACAGCCAGGTCGTCACAGTGGAAGCATTCCTCGTCACCACGACCAAAGAAGGCCCGCCAAGTGCGCAGCAATTTGAAAGCGATGCTGACTGCTTTCTTTGACTCTCGCGGTGTGGTACACCACGAGTACGCACCACAGGGTCAAACAATCACCAAAGAGTACTACAGGGATGTCCTCCGTCGCCTACGTAAAGAGACCGCAGTTGTGGTCAACAGGCAATTGGCGCCTCAAAAACCAAACTCGATTCAGATTTTTTAGTGAAAAACCAGACTCCCTTGGTACAACAGGCTCCTTACTCTCCTGACCTGGCCCCCTGCGACTTGGGGCTGTTCCCCAAACTCAAGAGGCCATTGAAAGGAACGCGATTTCAGACAAGGGAGGACATTATGGCTGCAACGACAGCCGAGCTAAACTCCATTCCGAAAGACGCTTTCCAGGAATGCTTCCAACAATGGCGGCACCGCTGGGAGCAGTGTGTGGAGTCCCAAGGAGACTACTTTTAGGGTGATTAGGTTTCCAATGTTCCAAGTGTGTAATTTTTTTTTCCCCGGCCGAAGGTCGGATACTTTTCTCACAGGCCTCGTATAGCCACCTAACCAATTCCCAACACTTGACATAGTTCCTCGGGTGGGCAACACCGAAGACAAACGTGGGGGTGGTCATAATAATGTGACTGGACCCTGTGAGAGTTTTCTCAAATCCCTGAATGGGCTCTTAAAAGCAGAGTCGACTCAGGGTCCATAAGGAACACGTAAAATCCATGCCATTTATTCTCAAGGTACTCAAAATGTGACGTTATGAACAATAAGAAATTAACGCAAAAGTGCTAACCGTCATCTGAGAATGAATCGTCAGGATCTGGATGTAATACTTGACATTCTGACATAGAACTAAAAATGGATTCCACTTAAAAAAAAAAAAAAAAAAAAAAAATTTTGCTTTAATTGTGATCATCGGGTATCGATTTTAAATTACGTCTAAAGAAAAACAATTGTATCATCTTTAAGTTGAGAATAAAGCTATCAGGTCGTTGCATATCAAATGTCGGACTGCAGAGTGTTTAATGGCTCTCTAGAAATAACCCCCATTGCATTGTTGCCAACGATTTGGCAGCTTCTCGAGCCCTCTCCGATAGAATCCATGGTCACGGCACTCGATAAACTCCCGGAATGCGTTTTCGACATCTGCTTCGGTTAGGAATGTTTTCCTCCAGAGAAAATTGTCCAGGCTCTGGAAAAGATGGTACTCGGTAGGAGAGAGGTCCGGAGAGTACGGGGGGTGTGGAAGCACCTCGTAGCCCAGAGCCTGTAGTGCCTGCACGGTCATTCGTGCAACGTGTGGATGAACTTTGCGATGCACAAGTGCAGGTTGTTGCTGACACACTTTTGTATGCATACGATGCAGTTCACGAGAGTAGGTCACAGCAGTGATCGCCTCCCCCTGCTGCAGGAAGCTGTGCATGCACTACACAACGGATGTTCCACCAAACTGTAACCATGAGCTTCCTGGGGTGCAATGGGGATTTAGGGAACTATCGTGGGGGTTCAGCAGCATCCAGCCACTGTGCTGACCGTTTCCTATTGTTGTATAGGAGCCACTTCTCGTCGCAGGTGACAATGCGTTCAAGAATCCCCGCTTCTTCACGGCGCAAAAGCAATTCCTTACAGACCTCCGACCGACACTCTTTTTGGTTTCCCGTAAGTTCATGTGGGACCTTACCGATGGTCCTAAGGTGTCTACTGACAATTGACGCTGATACAGCATGATCCCCTGCAAGGTCCCGAAAACCTTTTGACGAGTCCTCTTCCACAGATCGCTTCAGATTAGCGTCATTCAACACGTTGGGCGGTCTGCCGCGTGGCTCATTTGCCAGGTCCGTCACTCCCGCCTGAAATTTTTGGAACCTCGAGAGGCGTTGGATGCAGTACTGTGATTCAACCTGAACTCGTCGTAATGCATTATCACACGTCATGACTATCTTTGCTTGGGTTCAAATGCTATTAAATATCATCGCAGACATGCAAATTTCAAGCCGCTGGTCGCTGATAGGTTTATCTCTGGGAACGTACCACTTTGTTATGGGTACTTGCTACTAAACGTGGAAACCGTGCTGAAATGCGGAACCTACCTTGAAATCTGACATTTGATATGCAACGACCCGATACTAGTGCAAAACAAAGTTATCAAATATCTAACACTTTAGCTCTGGAATTTCAAATGTGACACTTGACTTTTCTTGCATTAGGACAAACCACTGAAAGATTTTAAGTCCTTCCAATGTTTGGGAAGTCGATACAATGGTAACTTTAACATAGCAAACAGCAGCTAGAGAACCTCAACACGTTGCATTTGTAATAGGCACTAGATTTAGCCTTGGAGGGCAGTCATAACAAAAATACATCAGTGTTCGGTCACATGACCTATCCCATGATATTTAGCCCAGCTGCAAGAGAGGATCACCCACGTAATGACTAGCATCGACCATTAGATACTGAGACCTGTGTGCCACGAAATTGAATATAGGATTGACATCTGCAGTGTCCTTAACAATTTATACTGGGCAAGTCAAAAGTCTTTAACCCCCTACACAATTTCAAAACGACTGGAGATACATACAACAAATCTGTTGCAGGCAACATATACGAAGTTACGTAGAAAACAATGGTGATGTCAAATTTGACCTTCTAATTTGTAATCGTTACTGGTAGAGAAATATTTCCAATTGTACAGTTGTAGAGCTCAGAAAAAAACTTAAGAACACGCCCCGCTACAACAAAATGAAAATTCAGTGCTCAAGCTACATTGAGTTTTATCAATGAATGAAGTGCTCAATGTAGGGTCCTTCTGCAGCAAAGCGTAACTGTGTATGGTCTTTCACAGAACCCATCACATTTAACATCTGTGCAAGCCTGCAGAATTCTTTGTTTCAAATCATTTACAGTGGCATAAACCTTGTCTTTGATATAGCCCCAAAGGAAAAAAAAACAAAACAAGTGGTGTCTAATCAGGCGAACGTGGTGGTCGATGAACTGAACCTCCTCGGCCAATCCATCGATGTGAAAACATGTCATTCACTCGTTGATTGACTGCAAAATGGCTGCAAAATGTGGAGCTGCCCCATCATGCTGGAACCATATGCGGCAGTACTGCATTAAAGGAAAGTTTGTCTAAAAAATATGAGACGAAGCCATCCAAAATCATTTCTGTGTATATCTTACTCCTGTAAGGCAACCGTTGTAGGAAACAGGTCCCACTAAGATGCCACTCTACAGGGTGGTCCATAAGTCTGTCCCCCCCTATTATTTTTGAACCGAAGCAGATATGTCAATTTTGATGAATCCAATGAATAGGAAGTCGTGGGTGGCCTATCCCATGGTGCACTTTTCATCATCCCAAATATGCAAATTAGGACACATTCAAAATTTATCTCAAAAACCGTAAGGGATAGAGAAAAAAAAACCCAATTGCAAACTTGTTCAGCATAAAAAAACAAACAAAACAAAAAAAATCATCCAAATCGGACCAACCAATCACCCACAATCACGCGGTGACTTTTTGTAGCTTACAAACAGTCACACTGCACAAGGAAAACTGAATGTTGATATCTCCGCCATGTAAAGCATGCAAATCAAAAAATTAACATAAATTACCATACACGCATTCACTTTCATGCGGAAAAGCAAATAAAAGGCATATTTCAGCACACAGAAGACAGAACAATTCCAGGATGGCAAGCTACACTGTTTCGGAAATGGTCAACATGATCTTCTGATTGTGGGTGATTGGTTGGTCCAATTTGGATGATTTTTTTTTTTGTTTTGTTTTTTTTATGGTGAACAAGTTTGCAATTGGGTTTTTTTCTCTATCCCTTACGGTTTTTGTGTCCTAATTTGCATATTTGGGATGATGAAAAGTGCACCGTGGGATAGGCCACCCACAACTTCCTATTCATTGGATTCATCAAAATTGACATATCTCCTTCGGTTCAAAAAATAAAAGGGGGGCACAGACTTACGGACCACCCTGTATAGTCCACACTATACTCAGCCTTAACACTCTTTGCCATTGAGCCAGCTATAGTGTGTATATCTTTAATCTCTCTCTCTCTCTTTTTTCTTTGTTAAAATCCAATTGCACACGTTTTGAGCTCTACAACCGTACAATTGGAAAAGTTTTGAGCTCTACCTGTAGCTGTTACAAAGTTACAAATTGCAAGGTGCAAAACTCGAAATCAAAGGTTAAATTTGTTTAGCCACTACCAAACTTCCTATATGTTACCTGCGACAGATTCCTTGAATCTCCACTTGTTTTGAAATTCTATGAGGGCTAACAGACTTTTCACTCACCCTGTATATGCAACGTAAGGTATGTACAAAACTTGGAAACTTGACCTATTTCTAGTTGGCCTTGGACGTAGTGCGCATGCGTCAATGGGTGCCGCTTTGCCAGTCCAGTGTGAACCAGGCATTAGCCTGTCTCACTGATAGACAGTGGTATATGTTAATCTTAGCCCTTCACAGTTGGTGACAGAAGGATAGCCGGCTTGTTAACCGAGAGCGCTGAGGCGCAGGTCTTATCGCTCTCGCAACCAGCAAGTCGTGGGTTCGAATCCCGCTTGGGGCATGGATGTTTGTGATTGTCCTTTATTAAGTAGCGGAAGAATGGAGCTACTTGTTTTCATAATGTCCGTCCGTCCGTCCGTCCCCTTCATAATTTCCGCATTTTTTGAGGTAGAAGGTTGAAATTTGGAATGTAGCTTACTATGGGTATGAGCACCTTCACTATTTAGTTTGGTTTTGATTGGCCCACTGGGGTCGGAGTTTCGGGGGCGGAAGTTAGAGGGGACCAAAAGGTCTATGCGTACTTACGCATATAAAGGAGTGAAATTCGGAATGCAGATTCCTCTAAGTAAGATCAACACTATTGTGAAGTTTGGGCCAAATGGTCCCAATAGGGTCGGAGTTGTGGGGGTGGAATTCACTTGGTCTTTAGAACTATGGCAGCATATGGCATGTGATATATCATTCTATCGGAAATGATGAGAAACGAAAGAAGATAGAGCTTTCTTTCATCTTCTAAATAATATGTTCGAGAAAATCAATTTTTCGATTAAAAAAAATAGGATGGGGGGCGAATTAAAAAGTGCAGATAAAAGGGTAAAAATAGATGACCTCAGCGCTTCCGCTGCTTTCCTATACCTTTCTCGGGAGGATTAATTTCTTGTTATAATATGAAAACCCCGTGTTGGACTTCGACCTGTTGGGGGCAACCCGCGGGTTGTTTAGATTATTATTATTATTATTTATTAAAAACAGAGCAGGAGGCTCAAGACTATAATAAGATTTAACAGTGACTTATTCTTATTGTAAAGAAGAAACCTCTTTGCAATTAATGAGTTACGTTTAGGAGAAGAAATCATTGATTAGTCATGAGAACGAAGGCGAACACGAGAAGCAGCTAGATTGGAATCATTTCTCTTAGAATTGAAGTTGTTTTTGCTTTGAATTAATATTTAATTTATCCTTTGGAATTATCCTTCGTACCCTCTTAAGGTCGGTTTGGCGTCTCGTCATGTGCGGCGTCATTTTTGCTTCTGCGTCCTTTTTTACAATCATCGCCGTGAGACACGCCCTGATTAGCATGCGAACGCGGACGTTTTCCATTTAGCGACTTTCAACCGTTATCCTGAATCTGGTCTGATCTGATTGGTCGAGTCGCTGCAAAATAATTGTCGCGCTCTCAAGGTGATGGAAAAAGAAGATATCAACCACTCCATTCAAGTTCACGTTTTGAATTTATTACTATATCATTTTTACTTAATAAATAAATGATTCACCAAATTTTTATAACCTGTTTATTAATAAATTCACGAGGGAAAAGTTGCAAGAACTCGTGTCGGCGAACAGCAGCTACGACAGCCATGATTCTCCATCTGAATCGGCGAAGACAACTACCCAGAATCCATAGCGAAGTAGACCGCACCTGATTGGCTAGATCAAAAAGACGCCAGAAAAAGACGCCTAAAAATCTAGCCATGCTAGATCTTGAAATGACGCGTGACCGACGTCGGACCGACGCAGACGCTTAACAGACGCTAATTGGAAAACGAGTGCATTTTTCAAAAATACAAAAAAAAGACGCAGACGCCTAACCTACACCGGACCGATGCTAAATGGAAACCGGCCTTTACATGAATAAGACCCGGGAGAAACACCACGGACATGAACGTTTAGCCATCTCTTTTAAAACGAGTGGAAGGGTGTCTAAGGGACCTTATTTGTTGACCATCACATACAGCATTGTTCTTGTAAGGCCCAAGGCTCCACAGAAAGAACCCGTTTCAGAGCTTAATTTTCATGAAGCAAGTAGAAGACAGATACCAGCAGTCTTTTTGGGACAAGTTTCCGATGCTTTGTGAGAATGGTCATGGCAACACCTGCATCACAGAATCTATTATAGTGTGGCTCGTAGTTTAGTGAATAATACTTACAAGATGAATTATCATCAGGTATGAAACGGATCTCTGTCATGAGAGGTTTCTCATCCTCTTCGTCAGATTCTGGTGGCTCCTCCTGATTAGGATCTAGCAAAAAAGAATAAACAAAAGGGGGCGGGGTCATTAGTATTCATCATCATCATCATCATATTTTGATACTTAAGTGAGAAGGGTATGTTTTTGTTTGTCTACCTGAATCCTCTATCTTATTATCTATCATAAGGTACAGGCATTGATGAGGATAGGCACTGAGATCCCTTGAGATTGCATGAAGGGCTATGGCTGGGTATTCCAATGAAAAACCTTGACCATCTTCGCTTACCCATGAAACCCGGCTGTCAAAATGAAATAGAGGTAATGAGGTTGAATTGCGGATTAGCGTCCCAAATCAATATTGTTTTATTATAGTTATGTATCTAGGATTTTTTTTAAAAAAAAATAAGCTAAAGGCATAAAAAGGTGTGGTAATGATAGCGTTTATATCGATCGTTGTGTAATTTATGTATTTAATTATTATAATGATGATGATGCCTACCTCTCAGCGACATACAATGTCCCCTTGCCAAGATCCTTCCTCTCCACATGCACAGTCGTGTTCGGTTGTTTGTGCCGTATCCCGTCCGTTGGTGGAGGAAAGGAGGTCAGAACAACCATTATCGGGCTAATTATCGTGTTTAGATAATATTCATGGGATCAATAGACTTGTTTCCTAAGAAAGCTATCAATAATACAAATAAGTAAACAGAACAATAACAAAAACTCGTCTTTTAAACATGAGCGAAGTCTGCGTCTTAGAAATAACAGTTGTTTAAAAGTAATTTTAAAATTAAAAAGGAGTTGGTGTTTGTATCGTGAAGTTGTGTATATATCGACTTTAGGTTAAATATAAAATAAATTGGTTTTGATTATTATTTAAAATTGTAGTTAAAGGGATGGAGATGTAGAAGATGGTCTGATTCTCTGCTCGTCTTGAAACTAGCGCAGTCGCAGTTTTCGTTTGGCGCCTGCGTCGTCGTGTCTTTGACCGCTGTTGGCCATTGCATGTTAAAGATTGGAACATCTGGCTGGGGTTTGTTTTGCTTTTAAATTTTGTTTCCTGTTTCCATTATTCTGTTTTTGAAGAGATTTTTATGTTGGTATACAAAGCTCAAATCGCCCTATTATCCCTTTTGAGTTGCGATCTTTTTAACCTTTTGAGGAAATTCCATATTAAGTGCACTGAATATATAACGACCGCACACGATCGGTTTTCTTCTTCAATCGCGATCGCGTCTTATCTCTTTTAAGGAATTTTTAAAAAAGAATTAAAAAATGATTTCCAAAAATAAAGCGCCCGATTTTCTCTCTCTCTTTATTTTTGGATAATTTTAAAACAAGCTGTCCCAGATGAGAAAGAGCGAATGCGGCGGTTATGTAAACAGCTTTGCTGCTGATGATGATGATGATGATGATGAGCAAGTGTTCATTCAAAACAGCTTCGAGTATCTGCTCATTAAATCATCAGCACGACATCCGAAATCCGCGATCGTTTGAATCAAAAAGTTTCAATGGTTAAATCGAGAGTTTGAAAATACAGTGACACCCTTTTATTTAATTGCTAAACGACTCTAATGAATATGCATGAACAAAAATAAAATTTAAAAAAAAAAATAATAATGAAAAGAGAAGTCAGGAGTTCAAATGTTGTTGATTCTGTAATCCGGTTTTAACAACCTGCTTCCCTGAACCCTGAAAATTGATTAATCAAGTGCCAAGTTTATCCTTATATAAGTCCCATCATTACATAATTAGCTTCCACATGTTAAATTTATCAAAATGGAACGTTAGCCGATGAGCTAGGTAATGTTCATTACAAGGCTGAGTATGTAACTTCTAACTTAGCTTTTATCAAGTAAACTAGAAAAACTTTTTTTTCCAATTTATTTTTATTTATTGTTCTATATAACATCTAATTTTGCTTTCTATAATAATAACAACAACCCAACAATAATTAGAATCTAGCAAATCCTCATTAACCTCGGCAGTGAAGCATATTTGATAGTCATCAAATTTTGATTTCATTTGTTTAGTAACCACATATACAGTTAGCAATTTCTACAGCATTTATTTATCTGATTATCAGTGGTTTGTATTTATTTATTTATTTGAAATTATAGTACCCAGAGGGTATTGGGTAAATTATTGATTGTTTTTTACATATTGGTTACCGTATATACTCGCGTATAAGCCAACCCACGCATAGGCCGACCCCCTGTTTTTGAGCCAAAAAATTGAAAAACGCCTTGACCCGCGCATAAGCCGAGGCAAAAAAGGAAAAAAAAAAAAGATTTGAATCACCCTTTATAATCTTTAAAATTACAACGCTTAACAGATACAAAAAAATTATTTGAAGAATTTTATATTCTATAAACCATTTTTCGATCATGGTTTAAATTTTGTTTTGATCATCTTTCAGTATGCCTAACGCCTTTTTATTTTAGTTATGTATTTTTGATTTTTGGTTGTGGAAATCGATTCCTGATCTTTTTTTACCTTGACCCCCTTAAATTGTTTTACACACAATTTGAATCACCATATATAATCGCCGGCCAGGTGGCTGAGAGGGCTAGGGCGTAGGCTTTCTAGTTCTCGAGTCCACCTGGTCGCGGCTTCGAATCCCGCCGTGGGCATGGATGTTTGTGTTTGTCCTGGACTGCGTACAGATATAACTTGTGTAAAAGGCGCAAAATGACCTAAGTAGTTGACGCCAAAAATTCTAATAAACCAAACCAACCATATATAATCTTTAAAATTACAACGCTTAACAGATACAAAAAAATTATTTGAAGAATTTTATATTCTATAAACCATTTTTCGATCATGGTTTCAATTTTGTGTCGATCATCTTTCAGTATGCTTAACGCATTTTTATTTTAGTTATGTATTTTCAATGGAAAATTGAGGAAAAAGACGTGAAATACTGCACAATTGTACAATGTGCTGTTAAGGTCCATTAAATTTCATATGCTAGTGCTTGGCGATGGTATCGATGATAGCTCATGTATCGATGTTCAAAAAGTTTCGAAACCGAATTTTTTAGTCTTCTTGAATCTTCGATGCTTCGATGTTCCATTTTGAATACTGTTTAGCTTAATGTATTTACTGTATGTATTGCAATGAGAGAACACGTAAAAATGCGCTGGTTTTGTTTGAAGCCCCTCCCCCTCTCATACTTTCTCCAATATGGCTGCCACAGCCTTTTAGAGATTCTCATTATGCTGCAAAGAGAGAGAATACTTTTATCTTATCAGAAATTTATTTATGCAGTGAAAGGGTTAATAAATGAAATCTAAATTATTGCTTAGTTTTTTGTAAACTCCAATTATAAGAGTTTTCATCAACTCTGACCCGCGCATAGGCCGAATGTGGTTTTTAGGGGTCATTTTTTGGAAAAAAAAAATCGGCTTATACGCGAGTATATACGGTAAGTAACTTGTTAACATGGATCTTATGGTTACTACAGTTTGGCAGTTTACAGTTTAATATTGTTGCTCTTGTTTCATATGGAAG
>JAHWFO010041171.1:556250-583460 GCA_023313115.1 Rhysida immarginata
TTTGTTTTATGACGTCAGTCTACGTATTTTTTGAACAGACCTCGTATGTCCAGAAAGTAGTTTCCATTTGGTAATACAAAAATAAAAGCAAATAAAAAAGGATTACCAAGCAACCTCCGTACCTTGAACTATTTTTCTACATAGCTCTCACCAATGTGAAGGCAGTTACCATAGCAAAGCACAAGTTTTTTGACAGCTTCTTTTACCTCGCCATCGTTGTGAAGATCTGCATATATAGTTCTCCCCATACAACGGCTGTGATTGGTTGAGCTCCTATTTCAAATGTGATGTCGATGAATAAAACTTTTGATTTTTAGTTTTCAAATGAACGCAAATGTAATATATATCGTGAAAGATCACGTGACTGTGGTTTGCAAGCAGATCCGATTCTAAAAGTTAGCTAATGGCAATTTTAACATGTGGCTATCAATAGAAATGGTTTTACACGTAGGCAGCACCATGAAAAACAAAGCTGCGATCTTAGAAATTTTAATATTTAATTTATCGTTAATTTATTTTAAAAGCCAGTTTCTGGAGTGTTCAGATACTGGGACGCTGTATAAATGATCCCATATACTATGCAATAATTTTTTTTTCCTCACAGTATGTATTTTTTTTTTTTTTTTTTTTTTTTTTTTATGAATCTAAACAACCCGCGGGTTGTCCCCCAACAGGCCGAAGCCCAACACGGGGTTTTCTTTTTATAATAAAGGACAATCACAAACATCCATGCCTCAAGCGGGATTCGAACCCGTGACTTGCTAGTTGCGAGAGCAATAAGACCTGCGCCTCAGCGCTCTCGGCCAACAAGCCGGCACCAAATAGAATTATCTGGTATTGCGTTTTTTGTACCACCAAATAGAATTATCTGGATCTACTTCGTAATTATCTGTTGTTGCTGTAGCAACTTCTAAAGTGCACGATAATTTTTTCAGCCAGTTGCACTGTACTGGAGGTTTTAATGTCAAACAATCAGATCATGCCTGATGTCAAAGCTAGGCAACTACTATTTGCATGCCATAAGGAAGCTTAGCACTTGTTGTCCTCGCCGTAAAGATGTAAACTTCTAAGGAGGGGTCACGTAACCCTCCTAAGTAGGTGATCTAGTCAAAACCAAAGTAAGCATGAAAATTATACAGAATGACCATGAGGATATAGTAAATATCTACCAAATTTTCATTCAGTATTGATTGTGCATAATATTTAGTGGTCGGAGGTTGTTGTAACTTCTAAAGCATTACATTTATAAATACAATAAAGCAAATTGTAATATTAATTAGAGGTATTAAGAGGATAGAATCAGTTAAATAAGGAGAGAAACGGGGAGGGGGAATCCTTGCCTCCTGTACGATTGGTTTTTGCTTCTTGTAAGAATGTAACCGTTTTTATGCGGGAAGGAATGGAGGGAGAGAGGGTATGATGATGTGAACATACATGAATTTAAGTGAAGCAAAAAGATACAAAAAAAAAGTCGTGCATTGTCATACTGTAATAGTTACAATATACGAGGGTGGGCTGAAAAGTAATGCCTCCATGGCTGTAACTTTTTTATTTTTTAGCTGATTTTCAAAATTCTTTTTGTATCTGATACTCACATTTCTCTTCTATGTAATGCTCTATTCACTTTTCGACATAGTCCCCATCCCTTTCCACGCATTGTACCAACGCGTGACTAGTCGGGTGAACCCGTCGGAGCGGAATTCCGGGGTTGTTGTCGACACCAAGACCGAACGGCAGATTTCACCTCGTTGTCAGAACGCAACTCGTGCCCCTTAAGGTGCTCTTTCCTCTTTGGGAAGTGGTGAAAGTCGCAAGGTGCAAAGTCTTTCGTTTTTGAACTGCAGTTTTTCATCTTTGAACTGTAGGCGCTGCAACCCCCTCTGATGTGTGGCGATCATGTGCGGACTGGCGTTATCGTGCTGCGAAGAGGATCCAAAGCTGCCATTCAATCCTCGTGTCGACGACAACCCCGGAATTCCTTTCCGACGGGTTCAACAATTTTTTTATGCCTTCTATATGAAAACCTGACATAAAATTTCCAACTATATACAACATAATTTCCAACTATATACAGCCAATGTTTGAATTCCATCCTCATAGAAATCAGCTGCCTGATTTGGTAACCACTCCAGCACTGCCATTTTGACAAAAAATCCACAAGCAAAATGCTCTGCCTATCCCAAAACACAGTGCATATGATTTTTCGGGATGAAATTGTTTGCTTGAACTTCAATTTCTTGGGTGATGTTGAATGCCTCCATTCAATGGACTGTTGTTTTGATTCCACTGTAACTTGAGCAACCTGTGTTTCGTAACCAGCGACAATTTGGCTTAAAACCTATCTCATCGGCCTCAGTGGCTCGTTGGTTGCGTGATCGCCTCTGATGCCCGAGGACGACAAGGGGGGAAATTTGAGATCACACACTTCCTTTGGAAGGGAAGTAAACCCGTTGGTTCTGTGTAGTTGTTTGCTGGCTGCACGTTAAAGAACCCTTGCGAGGCACTGAGCCGTCCTGATATGACCGTAGTAGTTATTACCAACCACCAAACCTTAAAACTTAATCCCCTTACTTCTTGAGGAAATTTGAAGCATTGGCTAAATGATTGGTTTGCGCAACTAAGTCTGGAGTGATTAGTAAATTAGGTGGCCGATTTCAATGAGGATGGAATTCAAAAGCTGGTCATACAATACGATAAGTGCCTTAATATAGGTGAAGTTAAGGTCCAGGCTTTTATGTAAAATTTGAGGTGTTAAAAGAATTCCCCTCCCCCCCCCCCTTTGTTAAATATCAGAACTGTTTTTTAACACTCCTCGTTACAATTTATTTAAATAAATATCACCCCCCCCCCTATTCGTTTCTTACAGAAGTTTGATTGACAAATAAAACAAAAAATATGATTCTTATGAGAGGTGAAAACCAATCACGTCAGAAGCAAAAATTTCCCCTCCTTATTTAACCGATATTTCCACTGATTAGAAGTAAGGTGGAACTAGTTCGGATAATTAAACGTTATCCAAGAAGTGTTGAATTATTGAACTCCTTTTTTTTTTTTTTTCTGTAAGAACCATTTATTCATATAGAAGGCAAATGTGCACCTTTTGTAGATGATGTAAGCATCCGATTTGACTTCTGGTGAAGTGATTTGTTTTGTTCAACAGGAATTCCTTGGCCCCCCCCCCCCCCCTTAGCAGCTTGTTTGGAAGTCGTATTCACTCGATGCACGAGTTGTGTGGGATGCACTTGTTATTTTTAATCCAGAAACCCTAAATTTCTATAACGTTTTACGATGGTGTTTTGATTTATTAGTGTGAGCATTGAAGATTCAGCTCAAAAGTTTCTGTTGATAAGCTGTCATGCATAAGATTTGCAGCTTAGGATTTTACATTTTATTTATTGCTTGATGTTATCACTGCTCAATATGTTGACTGACGGCACCTTTATTTATTTTTAATTCTATTTTGAATACGGTAGTTGATTGAGAAGGAAAGGAAATTTTAAGATTTCAATGTTCAATGCTGGCGATGTTTTACTGATAACGTTTTTAAAAGTTATAAAATGACGTGCGATTGACTTCAATAATGAAAAAATGCTGAGTAATAAAATGTTGACAAATTTGAATGGATTTTTTTTTTTTTTTTTTTTTTTTTTTTTTTTTTTTTTTTTTTTTTTTACGAACCACCTGGTTATTAAAAATCCACCTAATTACTCGAGGTAGATGTACACGAGATAAGATTGAAATTATCAGAGATCATTAAACGAGCTGCTGCTCTTGTTTTTATTAAACTGGGCCACTGCACTCTGGATAAGATTTAAGGGTGTTTCAGGATTAGATAGGAGACGAGCAGCTGCTTTAATTTTGCATTGGGATGTAGAAAACTTGTTGGGTGTGATTTTTTTTATTTGCAAATGTTATTGTTTTAGATCTGTTTAGATGGGTGATGTTTTTTTTGGTTTTTTTTCAATAAACGTTGCTCCAGCTGTTGTTATTCTGTTGGTAGCCATTTGATGTTTCCAATTCATCATAAACAGACGTAATAATAAATGGTTTTTTTTAGAAAAAGTTTAAAGTTCAAGGAAGTATTGCTCCATGTTGATAGATAAACGCTGTGCGTTTGCTCTGCTGATTCATTTTAGGTTTCCTATGAGTCAAAATAGTCTTTGGAAGAATACTGTGTTGAATTATTAACCTGTTCACCTGCTTTTACTTTTTTTTTTTTCATTAATTATTAACGGAAGTAAATTGTGAATATTAACCTAGCGCTGAAATAAAATTATTTTTAATTTTCTATGAAAACCATTATTTTTTTTAAATGTACTTTCTATAAATACAGTTGTAACGTTTATGACTACCTCCAAAAGACCATAAAATGGGGGGTCGTTATATCCAGTTGTCGTTGCGTATTATTAACGTCTGTATGTAATTAATGGCCGACCAAAATGCTTATTTGTTTGTTTCGTAAACTCAAAATTTTTTTTCACTAAATTTGATTTCAAGTTGCATGATTCAAGAAGATACTGTAATTTATGGTAAACAGGCTGCAGTGCTAAAATCCACAGTACTTATTAGGGGGGGGGGGGGACAATAGTTTGGCTGCAGCATTGGTTAGGCTGCAACACCCCTCGCCTGTTTGCCCATTGTTGTGCCATTTAATCAAGAATTCTATCCTGAATAGGGAGTGCAAGTGACTACGTCACAGCTGACGTCATTTGCGCGATGAACGGGCCGAGAGCCTAGGAAATGGGATCGCTGGTTCCAAACATTGGAACCACGCAATATACGTACTAGTAACGTTGAAACGGGCGGCCAGTAAAGATGACATCTCTTAAATTATTATGTTAATTTGTGTAATTGATACTATTATTAAGACATTTAATCGCATTATATAATTTATACATTAATATTAGAACGCTTTTTAATCACTTTTAATCACTTAGCAAAAGAATGCCATCGTTCACGGATCTTTCTTTCTTTGGGAAAACGATAGATGTCTTGAGCAGTGAGGAAGTAAACAATTTCACATCTTAAATGTGTTATAAACACTGGGCTTATACAAAGCGATTTTATTCCATCCCTACGTTGGAACCATGTTAAATCCCGAAGCGAGAAGACTTGTTTGGAACCAAATCGAGTTACGTGACTGAAGAATTCCAAGGACTGACGTCACGCTTGCACTCTCTATAAACGATGAATAAACGGAAAAACGACCACGGTGATACGGAAACAATGGCTGGTTTCACGCTTTGAAACGTTTCGAAAAAACTGTTTAAAAAAAGTAAACTGTTTAAGTGGCCCAAACTTTGAAAGCTGTATCAACACTAACAGTTAAACGGTTTTCTAAAAAAACTGACTAAAGAGGGAGTTAGTTGTTTAAAACATGGCTATGGTCGCCTCCTCGAGTTAGGACGAAGCTAATGAGTTTGTTTGTAATTTATGTATTATCCAATGTCTAACTTTATGGAGTCTCCACAATAAAATTGGCAATCGCGACTTCTTCCGCCATTTCCCACACTCTGTTTGGACGATTTGTATTGCGGATTCCTAGATTTTGTTTTGACTTAGAAAAACGGAATTGCGCAAATAAACGAACTAATAAACGGCAGCTTGAGTCGTTTTTGTTTATTTCATTTTTCGGCCTTCGTTTAAAATGAATTTCGTTTATTTGACCAATATAAACTGTTTTATTGCCGTGAACCGGGAAACCGGACACTGTTTTATTGCCTTACACGTTTCGACAAATCGTCATCATCAGAGGCGAACAATGTTACAAAGACTGGAAGACTGTGCCCCTTATACATCCCCTTCCTATCGTGGACCTAATGGAAGACTCATCTGAAGCGCCGATCTACGGTAGAACTCTTCCGGTGGTCTAATCCCACTAAGAAATCTATGAGGCCGTCCCTCTCGAAGGATGTTTGATTGTTGAGGAGGGTGCTGTTCGAATGTTTTGCTCTTCTGATCTCAATTGAGGTTGTCGTGTATAAGTATTTGGTCTCTGTCCTTCCCTCTCCATAGTATGTCCATACAGGCATCGATGTCGACCATTCGGTGTTTTGTTGCGATCAGGTGGTCCGCATATGCTGGTCTTCCATCTTGGTTGACCCACGCCTCCTCAACAATCAAACATCCTTCGAGAGGGACGGCCTCAGATTTCTTAGTTGGATTAGACGACTAGAAGAGGTCTACCGTAGATCGGCACTTCAGATGAGACTTCTATTATGTCCACAATATGAAGGGGCACCGTCTTCCAGTTTTTTCTTTGTAACATTGTTCGCCTCTGATGATGACGATTTGTCGAAATGCGTAAGGCAATAAAACATTTTCTGTTTCAGCGTGGTGGTTTTTCCGGTTATTCATCATATTGTGATACTAGTCATGGATTTCACCAGTTCTATCCAAATTCACTTTAATGAAGTATGCTGCAATTCTTGTGTTAAGTATTATTTTAGAAAAGTAGAAAATTCAAGTGCTCGATACGTAATAAATATATTTTGGAGAAAGTAGATGGCGAAATAGATGAGGAATCTTGCTGCGACGCCATTTTGAAGCAAAATGCTCATGACTGCGCTGCCCATGAACGAACAAACTGAAGCAAACGGCCGCCGATCGTACCACGTAACCTGTTGGCGGCCGGTCGGACTTTTTAGACTCTTCGTTAGTTAATCATTTTTAGAGATAACAATATTTTTTTAAATAAAGAAATGGCTATACAGTGTCCACGCTGGGCAAATTGCCATGGTGATAGTTCAACTAATCTGACGAGTAAACGATCACAGAACGATCACATTTGGTGAAAATACTTGGCTAATTCTATTTTTATAGAAAATTTTTATTTAACTTTAGATTAAAAATTCATTGACCAATTGGCCTCGAAAATGAGATCATCATGCGATTAAAAGGATATGACGTTTATCAAGAGATCTAAACACATCAGATCTAAAAAAAAGAATGAATGATCCCCCCTTCCAAGCTGCTAGTATGAAAAATGAGGTGGCTAGAAGGGAAGTATGCTTTGTCTCGGTGATATCATTTCACATTGAAATAATTCAGGGGATGTTTGTTGTTTTCGGGGTGTCCATAGACTGTTACATGGTTTTCAGGGTGGTTACATCCAGTTGGTCGCTATAATTAATGTCATCATAAACAATTTCGACTGTAATGGCAAAAATTTATCAGATTTCTTGTGTTACCATGTATATAATACCATACATTACTATAAAATGGAATGATAAGAACGCTCTGGCGTAAGCTTTCCACTACTCGAATATGTTGGGTCGTGGGTTCTAATCCTGTCACAGATAGGATATTTCTGTTTGTCCTTGGAATGTATAAAAAAAATAATATTCGTGTGGAATTCTCGGGATTGTTTTAAGATTATTAGTCCCGTCATTAAAATTAAAATTCATAATTTTTTTTTATTAACCCGGCGTCACTCGCGCCAAATTTTATAACAGCACTACCCGCGCTGCGGTGTTTACACCGCACTTTTTAACAGTGATTTTATTAGAAAAAAAAAGAAATTAGTGAGATAAAATAACATAAAATATTATTTATTATACTTTTATAAATTCCTTTATGCCAAAATTTTTCATTCATCATCATAAATCATCATCACTAATTCATCATCGCGGAGAATGCGTCACTCGCGCCAAGTTTTATAACAGCACTACTCGCGCTGCGGTGTTTACACCGCACTTTTTAAAAGTGATTTTATTTGATAAAAAAAGAACTTAGTGCAATTTTATTTGATAACTCAAGATATTGCAATTTATGACCACATATACAAATTAGAAGAAAATAAGTGATTTTAAAGTGATTTTTAAGAAATCATGTTTATGTCAAAGATTTACTTACATGACTGCTCGCGCAGCGGTGTTTGCACCGCAAAGTGAGACCAAACGTAGAAAACATAGCTGTAATTTTCACTTTCGATAAAATGAATGAAATCAACACCGGCGCTATTTTTTGCCAATAAGTTGTACTTGAAATACATGGCAGTCATCAAAAGCTAGCTCCTCTGTATGAGGAGCTATATCAAAAAAATCAAAAAGTGCGGTGTAAACACCGCTCGCGCGAGTGACGCCGGGTTAAATTTTAGTTCATTAATTTTTTTTTAGATTGAAGTTAAACCTAAAACTATTAAATAAAGTTGTCATGAAATAAATGAAGCCTTAGAAACACGAAGATTGGATTCATTTAAATTACTGTAATAAGGACGGCATCGTGAAGGTTATTGATTCTTTTTTTGCCATGGTGATATTGAAGTTGATGTTTCTTGAAGACGTTGACAAAATAATATTTTAGAAACATAATCTTTATAGATTGTAAATTTTTTTGTAAGTCTGAGAGTGATAATGTTGTTCCAAATTTCACCAAGGTCCAGATAAAGCAGACGCTGCTTTACTCATCCATCCATCCATCCATCCATCCCCTTTCCATTAATCACTGGGACATTTGTTGAGTTGAATGAATTTAGATTAAATAAATATGAATCCTCCTCTCTCTCTCTTTCAACTCGTGCAAAATGAATATGAATTACCTGAAAATGATAAGGAAATGACTGGGAAACATGTGATGGAATAATTGAACCGTGGTTGATAAAAGAGAAAGTTTTTTTTTTTCCATTTTTGATTTTTAATTTTTACCTTAAAGCATTGTCTGATTTAAGTAATGGTGGTTTAAGAATAATGTCTATTTTTGTTTTTGGCCAACCACCATCTAAAGATCAAAATTTTTTTTTTTCAGTAAAATGGACTTTAAAACTCGTGATTTGAAGTTTAGCATATTCTATTTGTTTGTGACCACTTTTGTTCTGCTAAATTCGCTGAAATGGCAAACGTCGGAATCAAATGAAATTAATGCGGGCTTAGATGGTTCCTTAAACTATATCTTGACTTTTTTTTTTTATGACAATTGGTTGAGCCTTAAAAGGGAGATGATTTTTTTTCTAAAAATGAACAAATGGCTGCAGCGTTCATATGAGCGTACAACAAAAGTCAATAAATATGACATGTATGGAGTCCTCTCATTGAGACAAATAATTTAACCGAATTTTGAAGTGATTAAGGTTTTATTGTTGGGTTGCCCCCCCCCCCCCCCCCCACCAAAAAAAAAAAAAAAAAAAATCCATCTGTAAGAATACGTACCGTAAGTCGTCTACAATAATGCAAATAATTTTGGCCTAAAATAGCACCTAAGGATAAAAATGCTGTTTATTAATAAAGGTAGGCAAACAAGTGTTTTGAGACTTACAAAGGGACCGCATGGACGTGTAAGCACTGATTTGGTTGAAATTTTAGGAGGTCAATATACGAGGGTGGGCTGAAAAGTAATGCCTCCATGGCTGTAACTTTTTTATTTTTTAACCGATTTTCAAAATTCTTTTGTATCTGATACTCCCATTTCTCCTCTATGTAATGCACTATTCACTTTTCGACATAGTCCCCATCCCTTTCCACGCATTTTACCAATGCGTGACTAGTCGGGTGAACTCGTCGGAGAGGAATTCCGGGGTTGTCGTCGACATGAGGATTGAATGGCAGCTTTGGATCCTCCTCTGCAGCATGATAACGCCCGTTCGCACGCGATCGCCACACATCAGAGGGGATTGCAGCACCTACAGTTCAAAGACGAAAAACTGCAGTTCAAAAATGAAAGACACTGCACCTTGCGACTTTCACCACTTCCCAAAGAGGAAAGAGCACCTTAAGGGGCATGAGTTGCGTTCTGACGACGAGGTGAAACCTGCCGTTCGGTCTTGGTGTCGACGACAACCCCGGAATTCCCCTCCGACGGGTTCACCCGACTAGTCACGCGTTGGTACAATGCGTGGAAAGGGATGGGGGCTATGTCAAAAAGTGAATAGTGCATTACATAGAGGAGAAATGTGAGTATCAGATACAAAAAGAATTTTGAAAATCGGTTAAAAAATAAAAAAGTTACAGCCATGGAGGCATTACTTTTCAGCCCACCCTCGTAGATCTTCTGTATAAAAGGATTTGAATCAATGGCGTTTCAATTCTGAGGAAAAAAATAAAATATTTGAATAGATCTTTATCGTTTCTTTTTCATTTCACATGCCACGGCAATGACTGTCCGTGAAAGTATTGTACAATGCATTTTGCGTTGTTTTTTTTTTGACCTGTGGCTTTGCTTATGTAGGTGAATGTTATTATGCAAAGTGCAAACGAATAATAATGGAAAAAAACATAAAAAAATTAAATGAAAAAAAATTTCAATTCTACAGGAATCTAACACGAGCCAGTAAATTCACAGAGTCTGACATTAACATTAACCACTGCGCTATCGCTGTTAAGTTGTACAGTAAAATCCCGTTACAACGTAAATTACTTTAACGTACATTTCAAAATAACGTACAAATTTAAAATCCCTGACCGATATCTAGGTATTTTAATGCTAAACAGTTTCAGAATAACGTACCTCACTTTAACGTACACCTCGGAATAATGTACAAATTTTACGTTCCCTTGGTTAAATTATCATTACAACGTACATCGTTCGAATGTCTTGCTCTAATTGGTCAATACAGCCCGTGCGATAGTTGCAACTGGCATTGCATCAAAAGGAAACTATAAGTCATCACTTAAGCCAATGGGCTAATTAAGCCGAGTTCACGTAAAGTTGGTTGGTCAGTGTAGCATATATATAAACCCGGAAATCTCTGCATGCTACTCATTATTTTTGTTTTTTTCATAATGTGGAAGACCTCTTTGGGTTAGTAGTGAGGCTTCTTGCCTATTTCAGTGTATTTCATGTGGAATTTATTCCGAAAGGGTGGGAATCGTGTAAGCACTGCTTACGTCCCACCTGAACGAATGTACACTTCACTGTTCGATTGTCAATTGTTGCATGCTACTCATTTTGTAAGGAAATCTCTGCATGCTACAAATGGGACCCATTTTGTACGGCAATTAGATTGGAAAGCTTCACTTGACGGACGATTACCCATCTTCAGTACGGTAAGATCATACCACCATGCGTTTGTTTGGTTTAATTTTAGTTTTAAGTAAATGCGCATGTAACAGTAACAGGGCGACTAGGGTAGCATTGAAGAATTTTTCAAAAATTAACCAACTGTAATACGACATGTATGCTGTATTTGTATTGAATAAAATACAATGCTACACTTCATGTGTTCTTATGTTTTTCCATGCATATATGCATTGTTCACAAGCTTTCCCCCCCTCCCCTTTCCAGTTTCAGAATAACGTGCACCTCGGAATAACGTACAAATTTCCAGTTCCTTTGAAATACATTGTAACGGGATTTTACTGTATACCTTTCTTCCCACTTGGATGGCTTATCTGGCACTATAACAAAAATGTCAAATATTTTTTTTCTCAGAAATGAAAGGCCATTGATTGAAATCCTTTTACACACAAGATATATTAATGTTGTAGATTGGTGTCCTAAAATTTCAACCAAATTAGTGATTACATGTCCGTGCGGTCCCCTTGTTAGATGTATCAGTGCTTGAAATTCAGGGCGGGATGGCGGGATTCTCACCCAAAATTTTAAAATCTCTCCCAAGAAAACTTTCAGGAGGGGAGTTTTCCCGCCCGTGAAATTTAATCATATTAAATGTTTTTATGATTTTATTAGGATTTAAAGATAATGTTATTTTTTTTCTTTATATCTTGCAATATAAGTTTTGGATACAAATCTTTTCCATCCATAAATCATTAGATTATGGGTTTAATTTGTCGTCAGTCGTTATTGGTGATTTTTTTTCACGGAGATTTAACTTTTGAACCAATGAAATTTAGCTAGTTCCATTAGTCACCGTTGCGGTATCGTCAAGAGAAAAATAGGAATTTATTGTGTAGCTCATAGATTAGCATTGTGTTTAGATGATACTTCAGAATCATGTCCAGAGATTGCTAAATATCAAGACACTTTAAAATCCATTTTTATATATTTTAGTGGTATTTAATTTTGTATAACGTAACGGATTATATAGATGAAGGCTGGAATAAAAGTCGAAACCGGGAGGTTATCTAATTTTTACCAAACATGCTGTACTGCTAGATCACAATTCGTCATGTTGATAGCTACGGTGCAGAAGGGGAACCTCACATCTATGACTATTTAATTTTTTGTTTATTGAAATATAAGAATTTATTACATTTATCTCAGGGTTCGCGCTTACTCGCAATTTATGCGTCAAATGGGCATTTTTGCTAAAAAATGACTCGTGATTTTTTGACCAGCGAGTCAAAATTGACTTGTTAAATTTTGAATAGCATCGGCCCATATCTTTCTCACCACATTTTAACCTCACTTCTTTTTATTACATACGGTCTTGTTTAAATATCTAATTAACTATAACAGTAACTATAGAGATTGTGGAAGCATGTAAAAATATGGAAGTTAAAAAGAATCTAAATTTTGACTCGCATCTTCTGAAATTTGACTCGTAGTTTTCAGACTTGGGAGTCAAATTGACTTGTGTATATTTTTTTCTTAGCGCGAACCCTGATTTATCTTATGACTGAGTTTTTGGTATTTTATTATTTTTAACACATTTAATTTATGTACAAAACCTAAATTAAATATTTTGAAAAATCACTTGTATAACCTATAACTTATTGTCTCCCTCCCAAACAGTTCAACTCCCCTCCATTTACAAACAGCGGAGGGGAGGATTCCCTCCATGAAAAATTTGAATTTCAAGCCCTGTGTATAATATATCAAAAAAAATTTTTTAATTTTAAGCCCTTATCATTTTAATTATAAATCTAAAGAAGGCAGCATGTGAGAAAATGAAGTGAGGTTGAAATGTGGTGAGAAGAATATGGCTGATGGTATTCAGAATTTAATGAGTCAATATTTATCAAAAACGCCCATTTGACGCTTAAATCGCAAGTGTGAATGCTGGATGAATGATTTTTGAATTCAAATTTTTGGGAGATAGCTGAGCATTTAGAAGATATTGAGGTTTTTATTTAAAAAAAAAAAAAAATTAAAAATTTGACACTATAAAATCAGAGCTGGCACTGTGCTAGAGGAATTAATTTTAGCTTGGGAGATCTGTGCGAGTATGCCATTCAACCTTTTCAATTTACTTGAATGTATAATTTCAGGGTGAATAAGAAATTAGTGGGAATACAGTTCAACTTAGCTTTATAACGAGTGAAACCTGAAACTTGGGATGGTGACGTGGGTCCTGCTTATGAGGGAGAATTATGATAATGAAAATTTTAGGTAAATGGTAAAGAAATATAAACGTAGAAAGCCCCTTTCTTGCTTTAAGATTGATGTCGAGAGAAATGCATAAAACTTCTTGAAACTGAATAAAGGTTAATTGTGAAGAAGAAGTATAAAAATGTTGTTGCCATTTGCAGTGGGTTATCAGTGAATTAACCTTGAATCAGATCTCGTTTCGTTTTGGATTTAAAATTGAGATTGCATTTGCTTTAAGGAATTTGTGAGAGACTTTATTAAATAAATTAGCTAAGATGTGGTCTGCTTTTTTTTTTTTTTTTGTTTGTTTTTTTTGAAAGACTATTTAATATTAATAATAATATTAATAATTATAAAGCTCATGAATAAAATTTATTTTATAACATGAAATTCCATAAGATGTTGTCAGTAACGTTAACTGTTTTGAGTGATCAGATAAAACTAAGTGCTTTGTAAATTGCACTTGTAATTACTGTCAAATCATAAAAAGTGTAATTACGTAAAACTCTAAATAGATAAGTGGATTCGGAAGAATCCGAAGCATAACCAACCGATCGTTTGCATGATTATTGAACAACTAATCGTAGTAATTTTCTTTAATTTTAACGAAAGAATCAGGCTTTTAGTAATAATTATATTAAATTAATAAATTAAAATTATTTTGAAAACACTTAGACTTATCTGAAACTCTACGTTAAAGAAGTGAGATCCGTTGAAAATCAGAAGCCTGGTTGGGACTTAAAGGTAAACTCCACGGAAAAAAATTCGACATTATTTATTCTTGCATCGTAACATTAATCCAGGTTAATAAAGTGCAGGGCGTTTGCAATTAAAGTTGCCGTACTCTGAGCAGTTTTTTCAAAAAAAAACAAACAGCCCATCCGAATTGGGTCAGATTTTCAGGATATCTTAACGAGAATATGGGAGGGTGAAATATGCAATAAAAAATAGTTCAATGTTTTGTTAATGGGTGGCGCTGTTTTAATCAAAATGCTCAAATTAGATCTTATCGGTTTTTAAACACATTGCAAAGCGAAGTTTGAGAGTGAATCGCTATTTAAACAAAAAAGTTTATGCGGGATGGTGCTCGTCCGCACATAGGTGTGTTCAGCAGGTGATCAAACGGTATTTCACGAATGAACGAGTCATTAGCTGATGCGTCTCAAATGTTTGGCTATCCCGCTCTCCAGATTTAAATGCATGCGATTTCTGGTTGTGGGGCTATCTGAAGGACCTGGTCTGTCGAGATAATGTGGGCACTTTGAGGGATCTTAAAGATAGCATATCTTGACACATGCGGAACATTTCTATTGATATGTTGCGTTCCACAGTTGGAAACGCTATATTAAGATTTTAAATGGTGGCAAACATATCGAATATCTCTTGAAATGACTTCTATCAATTTTACGTCATATTTTTGAGTGTTTTGATTGAAATGGCGCCACCTACTAACAAAATAGTGAACTATTTTTTTTTATTGTACATTTCACTCTCCCATATTCTCGTTAAGATATCCTGAAAATCTAACCAAATTTGGATAGGCTGTTTTTTAGGAAAACTGTTTAGAGTACGGGAACTTTAATTATAAACACCCTCTATATACAGTACAGATCCGGTTGAACACGAAGTCGGCTCTAATGCGGTTTTGGCATGACTCCCGAATTGTCCTTCCGTTTCGCAAATGGTATCTTTTCGCGATCTTTGACCATTTATTTTACGTTTCACGACGTTTATGTATACATGTTGTATGGGCTCGACTTAACGCGGTGCTGAAATCTGGCTCCTGGCCATCGCGTTTGACTGGGTCCGTACTGTATCATTCAAAATTTTTATATTTATCCTAATCCTAATGTTTCGTTAAGAAAAATGCCTCGGAAGATTGAAAATTGGCCCTCTGGTCCTCCCAGAAGAAACTGCGGAACATAGTCATTTCCTGCCACGAGAACCTGAGGCAGTTTTGTCGCGTAGTCATTTTCGATCCTAGATTTCTACAATCTGAATTGATTAAGAAGCAGTGGATTAGCTTTTGCCAGCAAGAGAACTGGTATCAAATGTGAACGGTGTGGCGTGCTCAGTTCGTTTTGAAGCTTCGTGCTTTTTCTACGATTCTGGTGTTTTAAATTCATATTCAATTTAAAGGAAATTCATTGAAATAGATTCTGTTCCAACTCCCACGAACAATGACCACAACAGACGTGCTAAGCGTCGGTTAAATGAGATACCTATCTGCTGTCATAAGGTAAGTGCACATGGCTGAGGCAAGCCAGGGGAGCATCCACAAACTCCAGGCGCTGTTTATCGCAGAAGATCCCATTTCAATGGCTTGAATGTGTAAGGCTGTATGTCGCGGAAGTCGCAGTAACAATTAATTCTGCTGACAGCCCTTGTATATTGCGGTCACAGTTATCAAAATCGCTACAGTTACGATAGCTCTGGTTTCGTATTTGTATACGAAATGCGATGCTTTGTAGCTTCTGACAACCAGATAACAAGCGATAACTTCATTGTTTCCAGAAGAATGGCATCTGTCTCGGTCGCAGGCGAACGGGAACTGTTATTTTATTAATTTTGAGCTTGAATTGAAATTTTCATGTATGCTAAATGATTAAAACCTTCGTCTTTTGTTTTCAACAAAGTTGTTTTGAGCGTCGAATTTACCTTTAAGAATGGTTCGCAATATCTGAGGTTTATTATAAAGAATTTGTTAAAACAAACGTGTACTTTTCTTTTAGATTGGTGAGATGCAAATAACCGCAGTTGACACATCTACAATTCCATTTGGCATCCTTTGTAATGATGGCAAATACAGGGTGACCTAAAGATGGATATACATCTGCCGAGAAAGAGTACGAGCCGAGTTTGCCAAATTTATATGGCCTCGTGTTTGCAGCGATCCATTTCTCATCTGTCTTTCTTCCTTTTGGGATAGGTTTGTAGCATGTGCTGAGCGCGTAAGGAATGAGGTAGCCTGTCTGCTCTCATAAGGTATGTGCAGACTAGTTAAGCAACTGAAGTGATTATTCCATGTGCACTTGCCTCGTCCCACGGATTGCAGTTGTCTCATTGTGAGCTTGCTGTCCACAGATGGATTCAACTCTGTTCGTGCTCGGCTTGCCAGATGTATGTGCACCTTTAAAAGGACTGAGTGTTTTTAAAATGGAATAGCGGGTAAACTGCGAGAGCTATTAAAGTTATTCTTGCAGGAGATTAATGTGAGGGCGGGAATTTGTTTAGGTACGTAACCTTGTGTTTTCAAGACCGATCTTTTCATGGTAGTGCTTTGGAAGAACTATTTTCATCCAAAGAATGCAGATGAGTTGACTGGTATCGTTGAACCCTCGCAGTTAGCCCACAAGATGTGCAAGCCATTACGTGCAGCCCAAAAAGATCAGTCTGCACGGAACAAGGAAAAATACCGAAACAAATAACCGACTTCGCACGTTAATCTCCTGCAACAATAGCTTTAATAACTGTCTGCTGTTCAATTTTAAAAATTTTCAGTCCTTTTTACCGAGTATTCCAAAACTGAGCGACGATTTGAAAAATCAGTTAATGAAAAACGGAAGGTGATAGAAAAATTAGTTGCAATGATCATCAACAGATGGTGCTTCTGACGACCATTTGCAGCAAAACGTGAGACAGTTTGAGGACAAAATTTGCAGACGCCCGTGCAAACATTTCAGTTGGAATGGTCTGACATGCATCAGAAATGTATTGTTCCAGTTCAGCTATAGTTCGGAACTGAGTGTGCATTAGAAAGCAGTGCCATCTGTTGACAAACTTTGTAACTAATCAGGTGCAAATAAATTTCCTGATTTCCCAAGCAGAAAGCAGCAAACTTAGGTTTTTATCGCCTTTGCGTTTTCGTTAATTGATTTTTCAAATCATCGCTCGTTTTTGGGACACCCTATAGGACACTGTGTACTTCCAGAGCCAAATTTCCAATTCTCGTCTGCACTGTCGCATTGTCTCATTGGGAGAGTCTAGAACTACCCCAACTTCCTGAGACATCTATCCAGTCGATAAATTCTGAGTGTTCCATCTGGGTGGAAACAGAAGGGCACAGTACCTTGTCGATGTGCCATGTCCTTTTCCCTTTCTTTATTTAAAGGATCCATGTGCCCTTAAGTCTCCAACTTGTTTTACTTCTGATCAAAGGTGCCCTAATTCACTTCCCTGCCATTTTGTTAGATGCAAGCCTGATTCTAAGTATTCAGTGTTCGCCCCAGAAAATTGGAAGGAAAGAGATGGCTGGGCAGAAAAAATTAGTTTTGATTAAAATATTATGCGGTGTTATGAAATTTTTGTTAAACAAGCTGCCTCGATGGCATACACCTTCAAAAGAGCCTGGGGAGAGCACTCAGCAGGGATCTAGCTAGAATAATGTACAAGGGAAGATTGAAAAGTAATGGACAACGATTTTTGTTTAACATATGCACCAAGTCTCTTGACACGTTTCTCCCGTCGTGGCACTGGATTTGATGCACCTTTTTCATAAAATTCTGTTTTCTGGTTGTACAGCTATCTGTGCACGGCCGATTTTATGTCTTCATCCAAACCAAAGTGTCGGCCTTCTTTGAATTTCTTCATTGCTCCAAAGAGATGACGTCTAGGTGGATGTTGAGCATCTTCCAGCCAAAAAAATTCTGTCCTTATCCGTTTTTGGGTACCTGCGTATTTCTAGAGCTTCGTACTTCAAGAAGTTTTTGTGGGCCTTTTCGAATTTCAACACTGTCCGGTTGGGTAACGGAATTGTGTTCCATCCGGTTGTAAATTGCATGGGCCACGGCCTCCCAGAAAGTTTCTCCTGGCAACCTCGTATGTGAGGTGGATTTCTTCTTTCCTATCCTTGCTGACTTGTGCTGTGGAGGATGGATTGACTTGAAGTTGATGTTGTCAGTGGTGGTAGGTTTGCGGCAAGGTAATCTAGAATAACAGGTAGGTCCAGTTTGTCAGAAGTGCTTAACGCGCATGCGTATTGTGACGTCACTGGAATACTTATGGCTTTACTTCCGGCGTGTGCGGTAGCCATTATTCTGGTCACAAAAGAAAACGTTTTCACGTAAAAAAACAAAACTCTTACGTTGATTTCTGAAGAAACGTTTATTTGTAAACTTACTATTTTATAAATTAAAATTTCCTAATGCCTGCATAAATAAAATTATTAAGAAATAATATCGAAATTATCATCTGTCTCTTAACTGCCAACGGTTCCGACGAATCAATTTCGAAATCTTAACGAGGAATGATAACTAGGCCTAATGATAATGAGAAATAAGAACGTTATCGTCCTTGTCTCCGTGTTCGCTTAACTATATCCACACATTGCGCGATGAGTGAACATGAGACCAAGGTAAATGATTTTACATTTTAAAGACACCCACTCCCCTTCTACCGAACTGATATATAACCCTTTTTCTATTTAGTCTCAGTAAATTTCACTTACCTTGGTCGCATGATCAGTTATCGCGCGATGTGCTGATAGTTAACATCAACCCTGTGTTCACATTAAAAAGATAATACGTAAGTACGTTTTACAATAATTATAAATTACGTAAGTCCCTTCATATAATTAAAATATATTGTATAAAGAATGAGAATTGTGAAGGAAATGAACGAGTCGTCAAGTGTGGCTATCGCACGACTGCTTTCATTGCCGCCATGTTTTAGTTTCTGTTGAGGTTCCGATTTAGCGGGTATAGGTTTCGATGTATTCCCGTGACGTCAAAATACGCTTGCGCAGTAAGGCAATTTTTACTACTTCCGGCAAACTGACCCCCACCTTGTTCTAGATCACCTTGGGTTTGCGGTATATGCTGAATTCCAGTCTCTTCCTATTCAGGTTTTTTCAGATGGAGATGTCCAAGAAATCGATGCTGCCTTGATTCTCCTCTTCCGTCGTATGGAAATGCTGGGGTGGATATACAGATGGTGTATTGGCCATCTTTAGTCAGTAGTTGTTAGTCCTTCCGCTAGGGCGCCACTTGATCAAGCCATGCCTGTCTGTAGTGAAAGATTCAAACTATCTACTTGTCATCTTTGAACATCTGGACCAAAGTAGTTTTCCGCAAAAAAAATTGCTGTGCGTTAATTTTCAAACCTCCCTTGTACTATTCACTGCACATGGTCAGTGTAGCTAGAACCTTGCATCAGTAAGAGTAGAAATAATTAAAAGAAAAAAATTGTATGTTTAAATGAACGACTAGTTACAATGATTGAACTTTGGTAACTGTTTATTGTATTTATTGTATTAAAGAAAACTATTCTGCAAATGAAACTGGATCTTAATGTACTTATAATTGTGAATAATGTACAATTTTATCTCTTCTCCTTTTAGGCCGGTGGCTCTAGTGGTTTGCTCATGGACTTGGCAGCCAATGAAAAATCAGTTCATGCTGATTTTTATAATGGTTAGTAGCTTTTTTTTTTCTTTATATATACAGGGTGTTTTTGAATTGGGTACAGATTTTTTGGGAGATGATAGAAGAGGTCGTTAGAAGTATTTTTTGTCATATGAACATGGGGTCCCCGCAGCTCCGTTTACTTACAATACTGCATTGAACAATCAAATGACACCGGGACGCAGTGTGCGTTGGTAGGCCTAGATTGATTTATTTTTAACAATTAACAAAGCAATCTACTGGAATAACTTTTAAAGTAATTGTTTGCAAAGAAATTTCAAGGTGCACGTGCTTGTTTGTTGAAAAGTCTTAGGACAAACTTTGTCAAGGAGATTCCATGGTATCCAACCCCTTTGTAAAATGAACTAATGGGGTCCCTATGTAAATGAACTAATCACATTCTGGGAAAGCAGTAGGTAAAGATTTGTTTTAAAAAGTTGACTTGATGTACTTTTTACATGTGTAAAGTTAAACAAACAGTATGAATCGTTTTACATGGAATGATTATGCAGACATGCATCTGTGTCTTGGTGCTGCTGGTACCAAGGCGTTGGTATGCTCAACGTTATCCCAACAGAAGTCTTCCCAATTCACGAACATTTGGTGCAGTAGATCGTCGTCTAAGAGAAACTGGCGCATTCGCTCATGATAATCATCAGCATGGACGTCGTCGGCGGTTACGCTCCCCTGAATTAGAGGATGAAGTTTTGGAAAGGTTTAACCGAAATCCATCGACAAGTACTCGTGCGGTCGGAGCTGCTTTGAATACTAGTCATACCACTGTATGGAACATTTTACATGACAACCTGCAACATCCGTTCAAGCTTCGAAAGGTGCAGGATTTATGTCCCAATGATCATGTGCTTTCGCGGAATGGTTTATGCAGCAACAGAATAGGATTCCAGACTTTTCTTCCATGGTTTTGTGGACAGATGAGGCAACGTTTACGCGAGAGGGAATGTTCAATAGCTACAATAGTCATCTGTGGTCTCATGTCAACCCGTGTGCAACACATGTTAACAGTTTTCAGCATCGTTTTTCGTTGTATATTTGGGTTGGCATGATTCACAATGTCCTGATTGGGCCATATCTCCTACCATGCCGTCTTAACGGGCAAACGTACCTTGGTTTCCTCAAGGAGGAGCTCCCTGGTCTTCTTGAAGATGTTCCACTAATGACCAGACATTTGATGTGGTTTTAACAGGATGACGCACCTTCGCATTACACAAGAGCAGTTAGAGATTACCTAAATGAGACATATCCTGGTCGTTATATTGGTCACCGTGGCGGACCAGTTGCTTGGCCACCGAGATCGCCAGATCTCACACCGACGGATTTTTTTTTATGGGGAAGCATAAAATCAATGGTGTACTCCGAACCCGTAGATACCGAAGAAGAATTGGCGGCACGTGTTGTCGCGGCAGCAGGTGACATCAGCGACCGTGCAAATCAACTGTTTCCACGCGTACATCGATCCATCATAAGGCGTTGCGAATTGTGCTATGAAGCAAATGGCGGTCATTTGGAACAATTACTGTAAAAGTCATAGAGTAGATTGCTTGTGTTAATTGTTAAAAATAAAATAATCTAGGCCTACCAACGCACACTGCGTCCCGGTGTCATTTGATTGTTCAATGCAGTATTGGAAGTAAACAGAGCTGCGGGGACCCCATGTTCATGTGACAAAGAATACTTCTAAGGACCTCTTCTATCATCTCCCAAAAAATCTGTACTCAATTCAAAAACGCCCTGTATATTCAAATTTTTTTGATTGTAAGGATTGATGATAGGGTGTTCAGTATATTGATGTTGGGATGAAATAATGTTATTTAAACCTGTGGCACACGCGTAAAATGTTGTTTGTATGCATAAGATTTGTGAATTTAGTTTATATACCATAAGTATTCTACTATAATGCGAAAAGTTTTGACCTGAAAAAGACCTAAATTTTAACTCGTGAATGTTCTGTGAGGGTTTTCTTTTACGCCATAGCTCAGCTGTTCAAATTGTTGATAAAAAATAGAAAAGAAAATTCCACAGCCTGGATTCGAACCAGGACCCTTTTATCTCACCTGCACTAGCATATCCAAACTAGTTTAGATTGCTGAACTAGTTTCGATTTTCAAGTGCGTACACAGCCGGTTTAAATGAAACCGGTTTCAGGCGTTGGGAACTGTCTCGGATTAAGCGAGTTTCCCAAACCTTCTTGAGAGAGTTTAACTAGCTTTGCGCGTGGAATTGTGGGATCTCAGAATTCCATGCGCTGATGCGATGCACTTTTTTTTGGATTGCCTTGCCCCTCCCTCGTGCTCGTCGAGGCCTTCGAAATTAACAAGGCTGAGCATGCTGCTCCGTTTCAATGCTAAAATGCGTGCGAGAGCGATTTCCCCAATCTGCCACCAGATGCCCTTCTTTCACGTGTAGCATTTTTTTTTTTTTTTTTACACAGTAAATAATTTATTTTAAAAATATTTACACAGCTGTATTTTTTTTTTAATAATTTATTTATATACGAAATAATGAATTTTAAATTGCCATCTGATGGGAATCATGAAAATGTCGAAAGAATTTATTAGCTGTACATGTAATTTTTTTCATAAGTGATGGTTAGTTACGACCTTTGCTTAGCGGTATTTTTATTTATTTATTTATTTTTGAATTTATCCTGGTTACAAAAGCACATATAATGGAATACAATTGAAATAGCTGGCTTTCTGCTTGTTTATAGAGAAAGAAGGACACCTCGTGATGAAATTTCGAAATCTCTCACGCTCGGGAAATGAATGCTTGTTTGCTCGTTTCAACACCATGAGGCATTGGGCACATGTTTTTAACTCGTTCTAACTATTTCAAGTGCAGAAGCATATTTAGCTCTCGAAACGAGTTTAATCTAAAACTGTTTTCAAACAACGTCTAAACTAGTTTACTTCAAACTAGTTCAGGTAGTGCGGATGAGGTATTTGGCTCATGCTGCCAACACGCTAACCAATTGCACCACTGAGAACATGAAAGCATTTAGTACCAATTTACATCTTCTTAGGGCTTGGTTAGAGCAGTTACCTTGTCTGTAGGCTGGGACTACCTTTCCTAAGGCGTAATATTTATTAAAAACTAACTCGTGAATGTTCTCTGAGGGTTTTATCCTTCGCCATAACCTCAGCTGTTGAAATTATTGTTGTTCTAACATTTTGACATCAAATTTAACATACAACCTGTGACAATAAAGTTCGGTGAATGATGGCATATTGACAGTAGATTGCTCGCTTACATGAAACAGCAGTTACTATCCTTCAAAGTAATCCCCGTCGATGGTAATGCACTTCTGGGAACATCTGTAAAGTCCTGGAAACTCCTGGCGTAGTCGTTTTTAGGGATAGCCTTCAGTTGGGTCGTAACATTACGTTGGATGTCTGGCCACTTCGGGGGGCGTCTTCTACGGTGTTTCGGCCTCCTCGGAACAGTTTAAACCACTCATAAACACACTTCAAAGTAATAGCACTTTCTTTGTAAACTGTTGTCATCATTTCACGAGTCTGTTTCGTTCGCTGATCCATTTTGGGTTTCGACCGCGCGTACTACGCCTTCTCTCTTCAATGTCCTGTTTAAACACACTCACAGCGCTGATTCTCTCAAATTTGTTTAAACATGTCTTGACCTGTCTGCGGCAGGATACGACGATGGTGCACTCTTACGACCGTTAGCAATTTGACGTCATTTACTGAACTTTATTGCCACAGGTTGTAGTTGGATAGCTTACCGTTTTGGTAACCGCTTATAATCAGACGATATTTATTTTACTAATCCATTTTTCTGTATATTTTATTGTTCTATAAGCATTTTTTTGGTTGAACGATTTCCATTATAATAACGACGCTCGACAGACAAATAACGATCCAAATGTTATACAAAGGCATCCTAATCCATAATACCATGATGATTGGAAATGTGAATGAATAGAAACATTAAAAACAGGGTTGATAAGACAAAGTAAATTAATTCTCTTTTCCCTTTTCCCGCTCGAGTCAAATGTACACGCCTCCTCGCCTAATCTCTGCTGTGGCCATGCCGAGCATTGTCGTTTTGTCGGTGATCAAATGATTAGTATAAATCGGTAAATGCAGAAGCTGTGTAAAGTCTGTAAAATTATCTAAAAAGGGTGGAATGATTATGTCTGCACTATTGTGAAAGGGGAGAATTACGCAAAAGAAGTTAAGTACAATCCTCAAAAAAAAAAAAAAAAAAAAAAAAAAATTTATCTTTGAGAATCCCTTCTCTCAAAAATTATTTTAAAAGACAACACATAAAATTTAAAGAATAAATAAAAATGTACGAGGGTGGGCTGAAAAGTCCCCACTATTCACTTTTCGACATAGTCCCCATCCCTTTCCACGCATCGTACCAACGCGTGACTAGTCGGGTGAACCCGTCGAAGAGGAATTCCGGGGTTATTGTCGACACGAAGATTGAATGGCAGCTTTGGATCCTCTTCTGCAGCACGATAACGCCACACGTCAGAGGGGGTTGCAGCACCTACAGTTCAAAGATGAAAAACTGCAGTTCAAAAATAGATTAGTTTCCCAACATTGATATTAATGATTTTTATCTGAAAAACATTTTTATCGGCTCTGTAACCCAAGGATTGCTTCACTCTCCATAGCCCTATAGTATGTCTATTGAGGCTGAATATACAGGGTGTTTCAAAATTATGTACAATAAATTTAGTGACAAATTGTTCAGGTCAAAAGAAGATGAAAATGTTGTCTAGCACTTTGTCTGGAAACGATTTGTTTGCGAGTAATCCAATATGATAGAGTAGTTAGCGGACGATATTTTAGCAGTTCCAGCGTTTCGAGTGGTTTGTTCCATTTAAACCTACTTTAGGGTTGTTCCATTAGTTGTGCATCCATACCAACTGCAACTGGTTCAGTCACTGAACCCAACGGACTATCCACACCGACAACGATTTTGCCAATAGATACAACGTTGTCATGCTGCAGACCCTAATTGTCTCAGCCAGATACTTTTCACAGACGAAGCAACCTTCACCCGGACAGGAATCGTAAATTCTCCCAACCAGCACCATTGGGCAGATGCTAACCCGCACGTTACCAGAGCTCGAGCAGAATTACTGGAAGATGTTCCTCTTTTGATAAGATCTAACAGGTCTTTCATGCATGATGGCGCTCCAGCACACCTTAATGCTGCGTACACGAATCGTTGGCCTGCAAGATCACCCGACTTTAATCCCTTGGACTTTTTTCTGTGGGGTCATGTGAAAACTGTTGTCTACAGCACACAAGTTCCTAACATTATGGATCTGCGACAATGAATTGAAAATGCATGCCAAACCGTTCGTAATGCTGGCGACGAACTCTTCCATGACATCGGACGGTCCCTCATGCAATTCGAACAATTCCTGTTATTTGGAGCCACGGGTTTTGTTGGCTGTATCGCGTAAATAAATCGTTTCCAGACAAAGTGCTATACAACATTTTCGTCTTCTTTTGAAACGCCCTGTATTGTCGGAACAGTTGTGAGACGTTTTTTTCAACGGATCCTTTTATGAATAAGCAATTAGGAAGCTCACTGTAATATTTATATTTATTTGTTTTACGTTTGATATTTTAATGTATAAATATTTATTTATTTGTCTCTTTTACTTGTTAGATTTTGAAGATTTGTTTGATGATGAAGATTTCCAATAACGCCAAGAGACCTTAGGACGCAAATTGTTTTTGATTAAGAGGCAAAGAGAATGCTTGAGTTTGTTTAAAAATAAATTTTAATATTTACATGAATTGAAAAAATAGTAAGAGATGTTTTATTCACTTTTTAATCGACCATGTAAAAAAGGTTCACCATGCACTTAAAAAAGTTGAATACAAAAAATATTATTATTATTAAATCTAAATAACAAAATGGTTTGGTTTCATTTAAAAAAAACAACTCATTCATTTCTTCACATTTTTGCTGCTTATTCATTCATCACAAAGATTTTTCCCATTATTCGTTTTATTTTATTAAGATACAAAAACCATTGCTACTTGAATCGTAGAAAAATTTGCGTCATTGTCCACAGGATAGATAAACTTAGAAATTACAAAAAATATCTTTTTTTCTTGTTGCGGATGTTGTATTCAAAATATACACATCGTCCATTTCTAAGTCTTTGTCATTATTATTATCTCCCATTGTCTTTAAAGAATCGAGACTAATTTGGCAGCACTAGAACGTTTCGAGTTTGATAAAACGGAACGGGAGGAAGAAACGCATCCTGTCTTTATCGACAGTTCTGTTTCTCGGAACCGACTCGATGATGGATAATGCTGATTCGGAACAACCAGATGATGATAATAATAACAAGAGGTGGGGTAGATGATTTGAGTTCATGCACTGATTTCAGATTGAAGAGACAGAGTCGCTTCTTTTGTACTGAGAGGTACTTTAGTAGGAATGTTTTCGGGCGAGTATCTTTTTTGACACCACCAAATGACGGGAATCACGAAGAGCATGGCTCCGCTGATGGCAATCATGGATCCGGCGACGTAAAAACCGGGATCGTACGATCCAAGACCGTCGTATAGCCACCCTGGAAAAGAAATTAAATAGCTTTTAGAGTTTTGCTTCTCATTAGAAATTGGTAGGAAGAGCTAAAAGTTAACGTGAATCACATATGAAGACATAAGAATATTTCTCAAGAACAGAAGTGAGGGAGAGGCAACACTTGTCTGGAAATTTATTTAGCATAGCATGAGGAGGATACTCTTCGTCTCACTTCTCAACCACGACCTTTCTGGTAAGGGTGACCCTAAAGTAGCCGTGCTACAACCAGCATAGCTCACAGAATCCCTGAAGCACCCAAACCCCTGACCCACGGTAAGGGGGCATCCACTCGGGGGCACAATAAGGGAATCTTTAGGTGTTGAGCCACTACTTCTCTGCATTGAGAGATCTCAGTTGCGTTGGTATGGCCACTTGATACGGATGCTGCAAACTAGTCTTCCTAGGCAGTTATTATTTTCCAAGCCGGTGGGTAAGAGACCAAGGGGTCAGCCTAGAACCAAGTGGCTAGACTACATGGAGAAGCTGGGTTCGAGTCGCTTGGATATTACTAGGGAGGACATGCGTCTGATGGCGGAAGATCGCGATCGCTGGAGATCCTCCATAGGGCTGCTGCCCCCGCGACCCTAACAGATAAGCGGGTTTGAAAAGTAAGTAAGTAAGCATGAGGAGGTGGAGAAGTTAAAGTATCTTGGGATTGCGTTGACAAGTGAGGACGCCTGGACAGAAAATTAGATGCTCACCTATTGATTGTTAGTCTCAGGTAATGATCTAAAGAACGTGATCGGAGATGCAAGCAGCTGAAATTAGATTCTTGAGATCACGTGTGACAGGTGCTACGCTATTAGATAAGAGTGCACAGCAGCACAATAGGATAGTGTTAGGTGTTGGACACAACTGTGTTGAGAGGTCTCAGTTAGTTTGTATGGCCATGCGATACAGATGCCTCAAACGATCTTCCTCGGTAGTTAATACGAGGTCTGTTCAAAAAATACGTCGACTGTTTGAATTGCGCGGGCCCTGTTGGTCCCAATCAAAATCGCTT
>JAHWFO010041171.1:598460-626518 GCA_023313115.1 Rhysida immarginata
CCGCGCAATTCAAACAGTCTACGTATTTTTTGAACAGACCTCGTATATATCATTCAACATTTTTCGATTTTTCCTAATATTATATTAAGAAAAATGCCTCGGAAAATTGAAAATTTGCGTGGGATCTTCCATTGCTTCTCCACAGAACACGGCGGAACAAGCTGTCATTTCCTGCCGCAAGAACCTTGGGGAATTTCGTCGCCGAGATTCTAGAACGATTCTACATATCGTAAGATTTTGCTAACCTGTTTTATGTTGGAATGCCTTCAATTCGTTCTCTGTTTGGATGTGTAAACAGAAGTCGGATAGAAATTTCCACAATTGATTAAAAGACAGTGGATTAGCTTTTGACAGCGAGGGAACTGGTATCCAACTCCAAACGGGCATCATGTGCTCATTTTGAAGCGTCTTGCTTTGTCTACGCATCCGCCGTTTTAAATTCATTATCAATTCAAACAAGAAATTCGCTGAAACTAGATCACGTATAAGGTGGAACTAGATGCTCTTCCAACTCTAAACGGGCCTGGCGTTCTTCAAGAACAACGTCCGCAACAGCACTCATTAAACGCCAAAAGAATGAGGAGGTAATCCTATTTACTGTGTAAAAAGCACGCCGCCCTAATGTGCACACGCCGGTTTCACGGTTTAATGCATAAAGCTGTACATCGCAGAAGTTGCAGTAGCATTTAATTCTGCTAACGGGCCTTGTATATAGCTGTCACTGTTATCAAAATCGCAATCGTCACTACCGGTGACAATTAACCTTGTGACGTCACGAATTCGAAACTCCTTCGCACTTCTCGGCAACTTGTGACGTAACAGTTGCCGAACCATGGCGCCAGTGTCTATCGCAGGGGGAGGGAAAAAAGAAAGTTTTTTTATACGAGGGTTGGGGCATAAGTCATGGCAACTATTTTTTTTCTTGTAGATATGTGAACGGATCACAAACGTATAGGTGTCGTTGGAAGTTCTGCAGGCATAGTATGTATGCAGAACAACAGATGGCTCTGTGATAGCTGGTAGTAGCGCAGCGAGCGCTGTAAAATCAGTCAGTTGGTGAGTGTCGTGCGAGATGGAAGTAACCCGTGTTGAGCAGCGCGCTTACATCAAAATAGCCGTTCTCCGAGGGAGAAATGCGATGGAATGTCACAGTGAATTAGTGGAAGCCCTTGGGAATAATGCCCTACCATACCGTACAGTAGCATGGTGGGTAGGAAAGTTTCAGCAAGGACGTGTGTCAACCGTATATATTGCCCTGTATACTACAGTAATAAATTAGTGTGTTACGATATTTCAGTGCTATTCATTGTCCACACATGTAGTTAACACCTTGTCCTTTCGTCTGTATATGGCACATTTTCCAACCGGACTGGTATCTTCAAGGAAAAAATTAGTTGCCATGACTTTTGCCCCAACCCTTGTATATTTTATCAATTTTGAGTACGAATTGAAAATTTTTATACATGCTACATTGTTATGGAGATCTTCATCTTCCATTTTAAACAAAGTTGTTTTCGGTGTGGAGTTTACCTTTAAATTCAAAAAAGAAGTGAAATTCACAGCAACCAGCAATTTGGATTGTTTCAGGCTAATCTTCTGATTTTATAGCTTTTAGTAGAATTTCTCAATTAATAATAGAGCTTTTTCACTACGCGTCATCATGTCGTCATTGTGATGTCATCGACACGAAGAAAGCTTATGCTGCCATATTGGATAACAAGCAAACAGGTACTCGCTTTCTTTGCTATCAGTTCGCTACTCGCACACGCTCTGGAAATCATTATACAATGTCTTTTTGGTACATCTTAAGGTGTTCTAATCGGCGAATTAGAGATAGATTAAAGTTTTTTTTATAGAATACCTGTAGTTCAGCGGCACGAAGATAAGCTAACCTTCTAAAGAACGGAGAGGAGAAGAGCTTGGCTAGCCGCGATAAAAAGAGTTAGCACCTCAAGACTGCGACTGTAGAAATTACTAGCGTGTCTGCTTCGATCATTTCTTAGAATGGGATTAATCTGGATACTGCATAAAGACGACGCTTGCTTAATTAAATAAATGCAGTTCATTGTAATTTTTCCAAAGGAGTCTGGTGTATCAGAAAGTGATACAGTTCAGATTAGCATCCCCCAATTTTCTCGGCTGACATCGATCAGCCTCGTCACGTTTACGCTCTGAATTTATTATCGTAACATATCTAATTAATATGTAAATGATTTATCATATTATGGAAATTATATTTTAAGAAATTTGTGTAGGAAAAAATACGAAAGTTACATGACTGTATACATTAAATGATGGGCGACCAAGCCGACATGAATGACCAATGGTCGCCTGTTAGCTGAAGTTCATCGCCACGGAACTTTCATGATTTTTTATTAGATACCTTACTATAAATGAGTGTATTAACGTTAATTTGTACAAGTGAATTAACGTTAATTTGTTTGTAGCTGACTTCAAGGACCTAGCCACACAAAAATTTCTTGTATGCATCGAGTCATTTATAGGCCCTCGTTTCTTTGCGTGTGATCCAGCTGTGTTTGTGGACGACGTAGCTTGAAATTTCGATGAGATCCAACGAAGGCAAACTGCTTTCCTCTTAAGTAAACTCCTGATTTAATAGGGTATAAGGATCAATACTATTAATATCAGCAATTTTTGTTCATATCTCAGTTGTGCGTGGATTGGGAGATTCGTGTAGCCATAGCGACTAGCGTGTGCGAAGCGTGCTTGTTATCCAAGATGGCTGACCTAGTTCTGAGTCCTGGGTTGCTAAGCAACCTTAACCCAGAATGCCTTACGCGGTCACGTGCTGTAAAAGCTCTATTAAATTTCAATTATCAAATTAAAACTTAGAAGTAGGGGGAGGCCGTGGCCTGGTGGGCTTCCACTGAACACACAACTTCAGGGAAGTTAAGCAACACCAGGCACGGCTAGTCACTGGATGGGTGACCATCAGTGAGATTCTGGCTTCTGCGACCATCTTACAGCAGTCGTTAATCCAAGTCTATCCAGGGACCCAACTCGTCGGCCTCTGGCCATACAGGCCCTGGCTGGACATATTGGATTACAATCAATCAATCAATCAATAAATAAATAAAATGGAAAAAAAAATTTAATTTTTAGTATTAATTAAGATGCACAGCTTCACTGGATCTCGAGTCGCGGGTTCGAATCCCGTTGCCTGCCGCATCCATGTTTGCGTTTGTTTGTTTGTCCCTAACCATTAATCAATTAGGAAATTAAAACAAAAGCCAATTAATTAATTAACTAACCTGATTCGTCGGCGCCCCATTGATGAGTTGCTTGAGTTCGACGGAGGAGGACGGATCCTCCGAGACGTTGCGACGCCTCCGACCGGAGCTGGACGAGAGCGGCCTGAAGAGGGCGCCAAACACCGTGCAATTGAGCACGATGCCGGAGACGAGCAGCATGGCGCCCCTCCAGCTGTACGTTTCGACGAGCCATTCTAAAAAGGGCGCAAATATAAACGTACCCAGACCCGAACCACACACTGCTATGCCAGTAGCGAAGGCTCGACGCTTTTCAAAATAGCAGGTCACGGATACAATGGCAGGTAAATAAATTAAACCGAAACCTAAACCTATTCAAAGAGAAAGAGAGGAATCCCATTCAATGAATGCATCGTCTGCTTGTTATGATATGGTAACGAAACGTTTAGGTTTTTGTTACTTTTTAAAACGGTCGTTTTTTAGGCCTACCTGCACATACTCCTATAGTAAAATACAAAGTTGTTATGTTGGGGGCAAATATACTCGTAAAAAATCCTACAGCGGCTAAAAGTGAGCCGGCAATGGTCACGGCTCGACAGCCGTATTTGTTAGTAAGGGCACTTGCAAGTGGTCCTGTGCGTAAGAAAAGATGCAATTGATTATAACCAATTATTATATAACTATAACAATATTAACAACCTATTATTATTATTATTAAAACTGGGTAAAAGTTCAAAGTAGCGTCCCCTACGTAATCAACGTTGAAATCCTTCCAATCAAATCTGCGCCGACATGGCAGTTCTCCATTTTAGCGACGCAAGTGCCTCCTCACTTTAGGCTAAATGAAGCTTAATGGGACGCTATTGTGTTAGTAAACTAAGACGCCAGCTTCCCGTTTAAGCCGCCTGTCGGCGCTAGTTATTCAATAGCTTGGCGATGTAAGCAAATTATATATGCATAAATTATTGATTTAAATATTAGTTCTAAAATTGATTAATCTCAAATATTCCTTCGTAATATATATTCAGTAATTTGCTTTAAAAAAGATTTTTATTCTTGAATTTAATGGAGAAAAATAAAGAAAATGATAGGAAAGGCTATCTTAACCTTCAATAACTTAGCCGACCGCAAAGCACACATTTAAGGACGGATTATAAAAAACTTTAATTAAATATTCTTCTAAAAATATCAACAATGCATTCACTGTCATTTTCTTTGTTTTTCAGTTTAATTTCAAGCAGGTACGTGCCTAGTGCTAGATATCTAATTGGTGATACCTATCTTAAACTAGTGATGTCCGTTGGATCCGGATCTCTGATTCGGATCTGATAATATCCGGATTCGGATCTAGAAATATCCGGATTTCGGATATCAGATCCAGATTTCGGATCTCGGATCCGGATTTCGGATCCTTTCGCTGGATGCGTATTAAGACTAATTAGGACTTAAGAGGACTAGGCTATCACTTAATAAAAGCTTTTATAAACTGCTTTCAGAAAAAGTTTGCATGTACACAATTTCCTGTCTAGGATCCGATTTTCGGATCTCTGATCCAAGATCCGGATCTCAGATCTCGCATCCAAGATCCGGATCAGAGATCTCTGATCCAAGTTCCGGATCTCGGATTTCTGACCAACATCCGATTCTCGGATCTCGGACCGGATAAAAGATCCGGATATCCGGATCTTGAATTATCCGGATCTTGACATCACTATCTTAAACTTCTGCCTGGACACCACCTTTTAAGGCCTACTGAATTTAAATTACAGTCGAACCTTGTTATCTCGAAAAATATTTATTTCCCTGCATTTTCACTATTAATTCCATGTAATTTTTCTCTCGTTATCTCAAAACATTTTCTTGGAAAACCTCGCTATGTCGAATTTTGACTTCGTGTGCCAGCAAAATGCATAGTACGAAGGTTGTTCAAGAATTTTTTGCCTCCAGCTGCGGGTTCTTTATCTTAGCGGCTTCGTTAGCAGGCTGACATTGACACCAGGTGATGACGTCATATCAGTGTTTAAGCCTAGCGTTCTTCTGATTTTCAATCCGATGACATCATCATTGGGTGTCTCTACCAGCCGGCTGGCAAATCCGGCTAAGATAAAGAACCCGCCTCTGGTTTGTAACTTTTTTTAGTTGTTAACTGATTTTCAAAATTCTCTTTGTATCTGATACTTACATTTGTCCTCTATGTAATGCACTATTTACTTTTCGAGATAATCCCCATTCCTTTCCACGCTTGCGCCAACGCGTGACTAGTCGGATGAACCCATCTGAGAGGAATTCCAGGGTTGTTGTCGACAACACCAGGATTGAATGGCAGCTTTCACCTCGTCGTCAGAACACAACTCATGTCCCTTAAGGTGCTCTTTCTTCTTTGGGAAGTGGTGAAAGTCGCAAGGTCCAAAGTCTTTCACCTTTGTACTGCAGTTTTTAATCTTTGAACTGTAGGCGCTCCAACGCCTCTTGTGTGTGGCAATCGTGTGCGGGCGGGTTTTCTCGTGCTGCAGAAGAAGGTCCAAAGCTGCCATTCAATCATCATATCGACAACAACCCCGGAATTCCTCTCAGACAGGTTCACCCAACTAGTCACGCGTCTGCCCAATGCGTGGAAAGGGATGGGGACTATGTCGAAAAGTAAATAGTACATTACACAGAGGACAAATTTAAGTGTCAGATACAAAAAAGAATTTTGAAAATCGGTTAACAAATAAAGTTACGAACCAGGAAAAAAAATTCTTGAACAACGCTCATACATTAGATAGTTAAGATTTTTTCTTACTTACTTACTTTTCAAACCCGCTTATCTGTTAGGGTTGCGGGAGTAGCAGCCGTATGGAGGATCTCCAGCGATCGCGATCTTTCGCCATCAGATGCATGCCTTCCCTGGTAATACCCAAGCGACTCGAACCCAGATTCTCTATGTAGTCTAGCCACCTGGTTCTAGGCCGACTCCTTGGTCTCTTACCCACCGGCCTGGAAAATAACAACTGCCTAGGAATCCGTATCACGCAGCCATACCAGCGCAACTGAGATCTCTCAATGCGGAGAAGTAGCGGCTCAACACCTAAAGACTCCCTTATTGTGCTGCTGTGCACTCTATCTAGTAGGATAACACCTGCCACACCTCTTAGAAATCTCATTTCGGCCGCTTGTACCCGCGATCGCACCCTTTCTGTCATTACCCAAGCCTCATGACCATAGGTGAGAATGGAGACAAAGACAGATTTGAAGATGGAGAGGTTGGTGATGTCGACGAATGAGAGAATAAGATTTTTTCATTACGAGAAATTTTCATACGAAGACGAAGAAAATTTGATGATTCTCGTGCGCTATGAATAAAAATCACGAAAAAAATGTTTCGACCTCTGGCAAGTCTCTGTTGCCTATGAGATGTTTGAGCATGCACAGTTTGTGCATTTCTGACATTAGTCGCAGCACTTATACATGGCGTAACTCTAGACATGTACCATTTTATCTCGTATTGTTCTGTATACTCTCACAGTACCTTTATTAACCTAAAATCTCGATTTAAAAGAAACACTCCGTATCTCAAGACCTCTTTAGCTCGAATTTTTTTCCTGCTCCCGTGAAATTCAAGATACCGAGGTTCGACTGTAGTTGTTTTTCTATGGGATAATAGAGCTGTCCATTTTACAGTTTTATTTTAGTAAGGGTGTGTCTAAAAAGTCCGACCGGTCGCCAACAGCTTACGTGGTACGATCGGCGGCCGTTTGCTTCCGTTTGTTTGTTCTTGGACACCGCCATCGTGAGCATTTTGCTTCAAAATGGCGTCGCAGCAAGGTTCCTCATCATATTTCGCCTTCTCTTTTCCCCAAAATATATTTATTACGTATCGGGCGCTCGAACACTTGAATTTTCTACTTTTGTCCGCCATTTTGATTCTACTCACCGAGGAGTCCGACCTCGACCGGCATTGGACTCCGGTCGTGATTAGCGCGACCGGTCGTGTTATGAAAACGCTCATCGCGACCAGTCGTTACTCTATGAATTGAGGGTCGTCCGAATCGGGAGAAAATTTAAAATGAATAAAGCCAGTTATATATGCCTGCATCGTTCCCCCATCGATCGGACATAGTCGAAATTTCGAGTCATTCACTGGTGGCTCCAAAACGAGCTTTGCAATGGGCTTTGAAAGGTCGCGACCGGTCGGACTTTTTAGATACACCCTAAGTTTGATGGTTAATTTAAGCATATTTTGTTACGGAAAGAAGACAGCGAATTGAAAGACTGCCCCAGGTAGCCAAACATATATCTCTGCCACTGTTAAAAATTGCGGGTTTGGTTCCCAGGATTCATAATTACATACAGGGTGATTCTAAAGTTCTTCCCCGATTTCAAAATGCTGCATTTATTATTGAAAGGGGTGCGGTAAAGTACAAAATATTTGTCACATGTGATTTCGAAATGTGATTTACAAGTATGGTCCTTCTGGCTGCACTGCATGTATCTACTCTGTAATCGATGTTTTCATCAAAGATACAAGGCCTTTTCCACTAACAACCTGCTTATTGGAACGTTTCGAATCTACTATCGCACTGGACGGTTATCGCCGACTCGCACTTGTTGAAGCGGAGGATGCAACGGTAAGCGGGTAATTCAGCTGCTCTCAACACTTTTCGTCGTTATAGCATTTTGAAATCGGGTATGGATTTTCGAATTTCCCTGTACGTCTCTGAAAACATATCGAAGAAAATTAAAATAAGAAAAAAATTTTTTTCTACCACAGCACGCTTTCTTTACCTGTTCCCAACGTGATGCCAACCAATATGGAAGCAATCCAAGAAGTGGAGCCTTTCCCCGCACCATAGTAATTGCTGAACTCGACGAAAAAAATGCCGAAAGTGTAGGTGACCCCATCGGCGATGATGTGGATCATGAAGGAGCTAAAGACAACCACCCAGCCCCATCCGCCGTCCGGAGGCGACGGGATGGACGAGTCGTCGTCGCCGTCCTCTCTGGACCCTTTCGACCGACTAGACGTTGCACCGATTGCCATCCTTTCCAAGTAGGCTCGTTAATCCTTCAGTTCTTTTTATTTCTATTCTTATTACTTTATAATTTTAAATAATCTTCTCTAATCCAAATTATTTTCTAGCACACCAGTAATAAACGTTTAATCCTCGTTAAATTCCTCGTACGAGTCCTGCTTCTCCTCATCGGCAACGACTGATTACTACTACCATCGTCCACTCTCCCAGTAACATCACTCCAAAGAATGTGATGACTTCGTAGCGTTTTCTTTCTGGAAAAAGCATTAAAAAAGTATAAGTCATCAGAAAACTTAGCTCCATAGCAATTCAATAGCATCTATGGAAGTGCTTAATCACGCTTTTCCATGGAGGAAGTGATTAATCATTCCCACATACAAGTGTCAAGCTGACAGCCTTCTACAAAGCTTGCTTGCGGAGATATCCTTGCTTATTTAAAGGAATTGGTTTTTAATAACACTTAAAATATCTAATAATAAAATATCTAATACTGGATATTAAGGTGAGCGCGAGAGAGAGTTGTTCAAATAGATAAGCAAGCTAATCTAAAAGTCTGACAACTTGATAATAGCTAAGCTAACAATCTGTTTGAGGGGATCGGATTGCTTAGTGTTGTAGAATACTTAAAAATGATCACATGTTTGGTAAATAAGTTTTTGATTTGGTATTTCTTAACGTTTAATTGAAGTAGCGAGCCAGAATATCGCAATCACACGTGGCAGTTTCCTTATCTCTCCTTCAGATTGCAAATAATAAAATTAAATAAGCTATCGAGTATTGGCTGTTGTAATCATCATCTCTTTAGAAATAAAGTTAATTAAATGCATTTTTAGAAATATACAAAAAATTATATATATTTTCTGAGAATCCCGCTGATCATGATGTGTACATTAAATAAAGTCTTAGATTGGATATTTAATATTTTTAATAATTTATTAGATAAGCATTAGAAATGACAGTAATTTATTATTTTCTATTTTTATTATATACTATTTTATTTATAATATATAGTATATAATATTATAAATAATCAATATCAACATTTAATATATGCTTTACTCCTTTACAGCAAACGAGCATATGTTGGTTGGTCATTCATTTATCATTGGGGTCAACATTCATCTTATCAGATTATTATTGAAAGCTTAATGAAACAAGCTTTACTTCAAACCCGCATGTGTCATTTGTTTTTTATTATTTTATTTATTTATTTTTTTTAAATAGTTATTAGTAATATTGAAATTTAAATTTACTCATTCGCTAAGTTTAAGTTTTATTACGTGAAAAAAAAAAAAATTAGTTAAAATAATTAGATTCTTAAAACTAGAGTAGAACCTTGATTATCCATTCCTCGATTATTCTATTATCTGATCTGATAATGATGATGAACTGTGGTGACAAAGGTTTAAGACTTGTACGAAAATCAAGAATTAGCAAATAATGTTGTTGTCAATCTTGAAAGACAGAAATTTAATCGAAGTAATTTTAAAATCTAATAATAATAATAATAACAGTTTTAAACTATATGTTTAATTAATTAAATAGACTATAGAAAAAATAGTAAAGAAAATTCCAAGGCCTGGACTCGAACCACAGACCTTCGGAATTTTCTTTACTGTTTTTTTTTTTTTTTTTTTATTACAGTTAACTATTAAAGTGTGGAGATATGGCATGGAAAAAAATTCCTCCTTGACTGTTTTTCAGTTATTATTATTATGCTTTCATCCATATGGTTCAGTATTAATTATTTTTATTACAATTTTTAGCACATTTTTTTTTATTAAACATATCTATCCTGACGTGCTTGATGTTTCATCGTTATCAAGGACAAGGTTAAATTTTAAGTGGTTACAAATAGAATAATCGTTTAATATACGTTCGTATAAATGTTTTAAATGTAGAAAAGTAGAGAAATAAACCACAAGTTTAAGAAGTTTGAATAATGCATCTATTTTTGAGGTCCTGGTCCCGACAGAATATCGAGGTTCTACTGTACTATTTTAATTGGAGAATAAATAATTAAATGTATTATTTAAATTGTTTTTTTAAATATTATTTTTACCGTTCAACTTGTTAACCATTTTTATATTTGTTTTATTGCATTTTTTTCTTTGTATAATAAGCTTTTTATTATTATTACGTACTCATTTGTCCTTTGTGGCTTTTTACTGTTGGATCATCAATAAACTTAAATTTTTTATCATTTACTTCCTTGACATTGATATAATATTTAAACATAAATAGTATAAATAAAAATTACTGTTTAAATATTTTATCAATGATAAAGTTAATTAAGTAGAAAAGAAAACTAGGTGATAGCTTTTTTTTTTTTTTCCCCTCCTGTTTTCTATAGTTTTTAATCCACAGTTTTGGTAACTTTAAATTAATAACACTGGTCAACACTGAAATTGTTGCCGACTTTTTTTTTTGCAGTATTTTGATGTGCTAAATACGATTATAACCATTAAAAAATTTTATTGGCTCTCGTTTTGAAGATATTTTATGTAGTTCATTTTCTTCGTTCCACAGTGTATGTCTATCCAGTAGAACTGCAACTTTGACGAATGTAGGTGTTCTAGACTAATTTGAGTGTGCCGATTCCAAATCCGAACTCCAAATTTCTCTATCACGTCAGGACATTAAGTTTCAGTTGTGTAAAACAGTCTCATAATGTCAAATTTAAACAATGGGTACCATTAAAAGTAAAACTGTTTCTATAACTCGAGATCTTGACGTGATAGGGAGTTCAGATTTTGAATCGGCACACCCAATTTAGTTTAGAACACCTATATTTTCCCCAGTAGCAAAAATGTTGACCAGTGCTGTTGGCATGCATTTCTTATGTGACAATTGTTTTTGCAGATTATAAAAAAAAAATAGAGCCAATTTTGTATTTTGACGGTCATATTCATGCTCAGCACATAAAAATTGATAAAAAAAAATGACTCAATTTATTTTGGCAACATGACTTTTGTAAAAATTTGTTGATCAGTGTAATTAATATACATGCGGTAATGAAAATTAATAGTTATTAATTAAAAAATAAAAAATAATAAATAATAATTAATGAATAAAATCAAAATAAAAAGCTGATGTTTCGGATAGAGACTATCCTGAATCAAAGTAAAAAGGATAATTCTCTAAAAGCAAAGAGAATATTAGAGAAATTATTACTTATTAATTATTTATTTATTTATTTATTTTTTAATTAATAACTATTATTTATTTATTCCAGGGTTTTTGCATCTCATCCTTCTCTTGTATTAAATGAATTATGATGAATACAAGTATCCTCAATCAAAATAAAAATAATAAATTTAACAAAAATTATTAAACCGACTACAAAATTTATAATAATAATAATAATTTATTTATTTATTATTTAAATATCAAATTACATTTTGTTATTTTCTAAATAATTAATAATTTTTAATTTAAATAATTTTAATAATTAAATTTTTTATTTATCTAAAATTCCATACAATTCAACTGTATATCCCAAATCCCGAAGCCTACTATAAGGCTTGTATGGAATTATAGGGACCAAATAATAATAATAAAAAGTTATAATAAAAAAAAACTTTTGTGGTTGGTTTTAATACTGTTTGTTAATTTATTATTATTAATTTATTGTTATTATTTTGGTTGAGGTTGGTCATGTTCATTATAATAAAATTGTTATTAATGTCAAGGGGTTAAATGATATAAAAATTTTATAAATTAAATAATTGTAATTTATTCAAGTATCACATCAACATTTTTAACTTTTGATAAATTAAAATAAATTTTTTTTTTTTTTTGAATTCTTATTAATTCATGTTATTTTTTCGCCTATGTTTTACAATTATTTTTATTATTATATTTTATAATAAAATCCAAATTATAAAGAAAAAATAAAATAACTAACTCAAATTGATTAAAAAAATTGAAGTTTAGTTTATCAAAGTTAAAAATGTTGAGATAAGTTGAAATAAAAAAAAACTTTAAGCTAATAATTAAATAATTATTATTTATTAATATATGAAATGTTTTATTTTTTGAGAATAATTTTATTTTAAGTTTTATTCAAATTATATTAATATTAATTAGAATGAATGAATAGTAATAAGCTTAGGTAATGGGTGAGATGATGGGTTTTAAGAGGAAGAGTAGGAAGATGGAAATTTTTTTTTTAAATTTAAAATTATAAAATTCTGGTTATTTAATGTCCTTATCGCCGATTCGAATCGACTAGCAATTAATTTTTATGATAATGGAGATAATTTCCAAGGTTTTTCTCAGCTGAGTGACAAGTCCATGCCCTGCCTCCTTTGCCTTGTCCATCAGCTGAAATAGGATCTCGTATGGGATGCAGAGAAAGGGAATTTATTTTTCTTTTTATTAAAAAAAAAAATAAATATAAAATTTCTAAAATGTGTAAAAATAGTTTTTATATAAAGCTATAATAAGTCATGTGATTGTTTTTATGATGCTTTTCGTTTCCCGCCCCCCTGCTCATTTCCTTCGCCTCTCTACTTCCACGTTAACCTTTCAAGTGTCAGATTTCAGTTTACCAATGGAAATTTTCTTTTTCCTATTACTTAAAAGCTTACTCATAATCAGCCTTCAGGGTATGATGATGATGATGATGTTGAGAGCGATCGCCTACTTCTCTGCACCTGTATTGATGCATCAGCCTGAGCCGTCGTTGTTACGCAGGGGGAACGAACGAACAACGGTTTTTGAAAAAAGCTTACTCACTAGACTTACCTAGTCGTATGGGCGAGATCTGCCAGAAATGTTGTCAGCATGTGATCACATGTGCTGGGCTTTTTTCACTCCTTTTTGGCTTCCCCTCGATCGCTTTGTTTTTCAAAGATAAACGCCTGAGCGCGTTGCTGCCGCTGCTCCTACTGCTGCCTGGCTCCACGTGCCGCTGAATGCCATTTGTAAGCAGGCGCATTCGTTTATTTGAGCCAGCGGGCATTGTTGGCGAGCGGCTTCTGGCGGCGGAATGGGAAAGCTCTGCTCTGGCATTTGGCACGAATAACAACACGTCTATAGTAATTTATAGTGTCAATAAACTACTGGAATAAGTATCCACATAGGCATACGCTCATAAGCACGTGAGCTTGAGTTGTTAAGTTTTTAAGGAAAACTCAAAGGAGGTACAGAGATAAGCAAAGCGGAAAACACGCCGCCATGTTTGGGGTTAGGTTAGCTGTAGGTTGCGGGTTCGATTCCCGGTGGAGGAAGGAAATTTTTTTTTTTCCTAAAATGTTTTTGAGAATTTTTTTTAAAATTTCTTCGCTAAACGTTATATGGATATTTTATAATGAATAAAAATTAATTTATAAATATAAAAATGATTTTCTACCTCGCTAAGTATAAATCTGTTGTTGGCTTCATAATTTTCTGGCATTGTCCAAATAGTAATCCTGGTCTATTAATGTGATATACTAGCTGAAGCTGAAATTTCCCGCGTTTGAGGACCTGGCTTTCCTCATCAGTGCCAAACTTTGAGGTGTGAAGCGAGGTTCTTTTCATCTTTTGAAGGTAGTTTTTCACTAACCTTGAAGAAGGTTTTCTACCTCTGTCTGCGCAGAAACATGGTGAGCATTTCATCACGTCCCTCTAAATTGGTCATACAGTTGCGTGATGCTTAGTCCAAGGCAATAAATGAACATGTTATAGAAACTGACAACAACAACAACAACAACTTTACGGCTTAATCTTTCTGGAAGGGTAGGCAGCACATATAAAGAAACAAACTTAGCTTTAAGTTCCTCCAATTAAACGACGTCGCACACCCTTTTCTATACTCCACTGATTGTCATTCTTTTCTTCATGTAAGTTCATCTTTAATTCAAATCTATACAACCTCAGGTATTTCTCTACATGATCTTGCCACCTTTTCTTCCTCCACTTGACTCCCTTTCTTCATGCAAGTTCACCATTTCTTCAAACTGTCAAAATCACACAAACGTGGTAGGTGTAACTACTTGAACCTGATTCATTTCGTAAAGTGAAAGGTGGAAATAAAGGCATGCTTCAACTTGGCCACTGCGGACACTGCTATTGTGGTCCCTGGTTCGAGTCCAGTTGTTGCGGAATCTTTTCTTTCATTTTTTAATTCGCATCTTGTATTATCATTGGAATACGATGCCTAACTTAACGTAATCTACATGGTGTATCTACCCCCCCCCCCCCCCACAAACTTCTGGTGGTGATTCCCCACAGCGAGATGAAAACAAAAGTTCGTATAAACTTGGTTCGGATAACGAACTGTTTATGAGATTTCTGCAGTTAAAAGTTAAGTTTCAGTAGCTGGTTTTGTACTTTTGTGGATGGCAGGTGACATGCGGAGAAGCTACACCAAATGTCGGATAACGAATCGTTTACTACAGTACCAGTTTCACCCCCTTGAGTGGTTGTTTAGGTACACCAATAATAAGTGAATGCTAACGTAACCACCACCTCTCTCAAACGCAAGCGCTTTCGTTTACTCGACATTGATACAGTCTTCTACCTCAGTAGCGTATTATTCGTTGTGTAATACTATAACACTAGCTTCCAACTTGAAAAAGGTTGAAATGGCAATTTTGAACCGGAAATAGACCGTTTCCTGCCTACATGAGTATTTTTTTAACTTTTTTCCCTCGCTTGCCCTTGAACTCGCCAGTAGATATATAAAAAGTTGTTTACGTCCGTCGTTTAAGTCTGTCGTTTGTTTTCCTTTTCTCATCAACACCTAAAATGGGTTTAGAGCTCTTAAATTTGGATTTTGCTCAATTTCCAGTTGAAAGGGAATCTCGTGACGTAATCTAAGCAAGCGGATCTAATTCTAAGCCTTGGGTTTATAAAAAAAAATTTATTCATTATTATTAAAATGAGATTTTTTTTTCTTCTTAAAAGTAAGTTTACTTTCTTTCTATGGCGAGCAGCTGTTTTTTTTTTTTTTTTTTTTTTTGTTTTTTGCATGTTTTCGGGTCAGGTAGAGGGTATGCACACATGTGCATGTTTAAATTCTCATGGATCCCCGGGTTTACCAAAATAAATTGGGAAATTCCTAAGCTTCTAGGGGGGAAGTATAAATAAATAAAATTTCGCTTTAGTGAAGTTAAGCACCTGGGGGCCCACAGTTGAATTGGACCACCCAAGCGAATTTTTATTATTATTATTATTATTAATATAAAAATAAGTTTTATTTGAGAAAATTAATTTTATTATTTTTTAATAACTTATTTTCAAAGATTATTATAACTTCAATTAATTTCGGTATTAAGCCAGGAATGGAATATAAGCATTATGATATCTGCATGACTTTTGGACATAAACTGTTATTCGAAGGTTCCTGGTTCGATTCCAGGCTAGGAATTATTTTTTTATATATTTTTCATGTGGACTTTACAAAATCTGGCGTGCAAAAGAGCCTCCAAAGACTAGTTTTCACTTGATCCGTTTATCATTATCTTCAGTTTTTTATTATCTTCTCTTTGAATGAATCTGGATATTTAAAGTTGGGCACTCCCATCCTTTCTTGGACAGAGTGTACTTCATTTAAGAGTCAACTTTGTACAGATACTTGGAAGCATATCGGATCGCTCATATTGCTCGCATAGGGTCCAACTCGTGGACATGCTGGAGAATTGGCTGTTGCTAGGGCTACAGAGCCTCGAATTTGATGGCATAATCTTTTTAGCAATACACATTGGGCTCTAGGAATATATGGCATATTGGCCATCCATTTCCCTAGTTTTGACGCTAGGTTATATCAGTCTCTGAGGCCATGCCAAAGACATTGTTTACGCCAAAAAGATCCGGTGGATATCAATGATTTAAAAGGCGAAAAACTGCGATATCCTGGAAAACCACTTGGAACGGCGTTACCAGAAAGTCCAAAACCCGTGGTTAGCTTATGACTTCAGTAATTATATACACTTCCTGGTGGACTATTGAGTGGTATAACGGTTTCATTAAGCTTGAAATATACAGGTGATGGTCGGGATGAGCAAATAGCAGCAGCCAAAAGGAATAGCTCGAAGAAAACAGCAACCGACTAGAGTACCAGGCTACCGCAAAGAACAAGAAAGTGTGCTTTGGGACGTTGAACACGTGATTAGAAACGTGTTACTCGTCATTATGAATTAGTGACGGGAATTTCGGATGCGTTGCAGCCTGACCCACCTACCATGGATGAAGAAAAACTCCTTTGATAAAAGCGCGAGTTTTTTCTTCAGTAGCGCCCTCGGACGATTTGCGTGGTCATTAGCTTTTTTGACGTCGCTTTTTTAAAAAACGAAGGTGTGTTGACCTAAACCCTTTTACACGACTTACTGTTAGACGATCCCCAAGTTATATGTTTAAGCCCATCGAAATCGGTGAGACGGAGGTTGTGTCCTTTCCTTGTTAGAACTGTATAAATAGCGTTGTACTTATTACAAGCACGGAATAATTGGGCTTACAGATTTCGATGGGCTTAAACATATAACTTGGGGATCGTCTAACAGTAAGTCGTGTAAAAGGGTTTAGGTCAACACGCCTTCGTTTTTTAAAAAAGTGACGTCAAAAAAGGTAATAACTACGCAAATCATCCGAGGGCGCCACTGGAAAAAATTGGTGGATGAAGAAAACAATGTGGAATGAGGAGTACAAAACTCCCAAAATGAGCATGGTTGACCACCTTAGAGGAAGGATGATTTCGGTTGCACCGTGTTTTACCATGTGACAAGACTCTTGGTCTGGAGATGTTTTCATAGAAGATAAGGTCCGCAAAGCTTCAGAATGAAAGCGTTGGTTCAGTGGGCTGCACGGTTGCTAGATCAAACCTTATAGAACGTATATGGGGTGAGCTAATTCATATATGCTTATTGAAGAAGTGGGCTATTAACAACCGGAACGGGTTACTAAAGTCCTTTTTATATCAATTGTATTCACGATGATGACTACACCACGCTTTCTTTGCTTGTTCGCTACTCCGCAGGGATTACGAAATTGTTGAGGAGCAAATCCCTTCGTAGTAGGAGCCCGTCTAATTTTACGGGAAAGGGAGCGTCAAAGAACTTAGAATTGCGACTCATCCTTATCTCATTCGCTTTGTCCAATTAAGTTTTTTTGTGTGCCTCCTTCACGTAATCTTTATCTCCCTCGCCTTCTCCTTTGTCCAAATGCTGTGACAGCTGCAATGGGTTGTCATGGCAACACATGTTCCCCTCGGTTCCTTATCTCGCACATAATTGGCGGATTTCATATTCTCATTGGCTGGAACCTCCGCCGATGACCAATCAGATGGCGTGTTACAACAACGGGCATCGGCTGGATGGATGAACATCTTGTTTATTCAGGCGGCGGGGATGGTTTATGAAGATGCGATGATGGTGAAGCTTATAAATTTTATTTTTTTTGTATTATAATTATTTTTTAAGCATAATGAGTTAGTTAATTAGTTATTCATAAAGTTAAGGAGTCTTAAATAAATTTTTTGATATTTTTTTTATCAATTCACGCTCCATGACGGGCGTTGACCTGATGTTGAAATGATGTTGCAATGCGTTGTTGTAAAAATAAGGCAGCGTTTCTCTCCACCATCATCATCATCATCATCATCAATGTCATGGCTACCGATAATGGAATCTGAATATGAAGGTGAGGAGAGGACTTTGAAGAAGGGGGTCTTTTAAGCTACTTATGAGAATAAATGGAGGAGGATATACTATTACATACCTCTGCTGCTCCCTGGCCATGGAGAGCTGCCCCGCCGACGCCGTGATCGGAGCTTAGTCTTCCCCCGGAGACCCACTTCAGTTTCTATTGCAGAGAAGCTGCTTCCAAACAACAGACACGCCACCGCCGCGACTGTCTAGTCTACTGACTTGGACGACGTGCTTTCAGTTGATCTCATGCTGGCGATGATGATGATGGTGATGACGTAGAAGGAGGAGTCAGAGTGGTGACGTAGAGTGGCGTTGCTTAATAGGAGTCAGAGATAGTGAGAGAGAGAAAAAGTCAAGTCGTCTCGGGGATCCTCCAACCGGTAACAGGAGTTATTTTTGTATCGCGACGATTCTTTTTTGCTGTTGTTGTTGTCGTTGTTGTTGTTGTTGTTAAAGAGAAGCTGTTGACCAAGCGAGCTGGTTGTGCGTGTTTGTGTGTGTTTAAGAGGGTTGTAGTGAGCAGTTAATTGCTTTCCCGCTAAGCAAACACTCGAATTACATAGGAGGGTCTCTGAAATCCGGAAGGATCGATAATCCGGTTATGGTTTTTTTTTTTTTTTTTTTTTTTTTTTTAAAGTGGAAAGAAAAACTAGAAACTTTGAAGGTCTAGGAATTTTAGAAAGGTTTTAGTAGTTGTTTCTCTTTCTTTAAAACTGTTTCTGCTAGTTTATGGAGTCTTTTATTGGGAATTTCTTCTTCCCAGGCTGCATATAGTTCGGCAATGAATTGTATTGCTGCCCATTAGCTTAAACTGCCCTCATAAAATCATCCCATCGATTTTCTTGATATTTTGAGATTCGTCAGCTATGTTTTTGCTGTCTTTGCTGCATTGTCTTGCTGGAGGATCAGATCATCTCTGAGATTACGTTGCATGAATGGAAGATGCATGAATCATCCGAACCTGTATCTCACAGTTTCACGCCAAATTGAAATAGGTTACTCACCTAAAGCTACTATGAATGCTTGCATTTGGTTTTCACGGTGTATTTTGAATATCGCAATTGAATATCGCAATTGTAGACTCCTTGTGAATAATTTAAAATTTTTGAATTGCTTTTGAAAACCAGTTTAAAGCAGGTTCCAGTGATCCAAATTCGATAATCTACAAAATTTATAACTAATCTTATATATATTCATTCATGGCCCGTCGTTATTTGTTGTTTGATATGTTACAAGGCCTATCTTAGCATTGAATATTTCTAATGGTATAGCACCTTCTTCGAACTTTGTAATTATTCTTATAAATTCGTTCATGACAGGTCGTTCCAAGTCGTTTGATATATTACATGCCATATCTTATCAGAAGGGTACCATTAGAGCACGTGCAGAAGCACATTTATCAGTTGGCGAAACCAGTACGATTTGTTTGATATATTACTTACTATATCTTAGCATTGAAAATTGCTAGGTGGGGTCATATAAAAGTACCATTTGTGCACGTGCAATTGAACCGATTTCGATCATATTTGGGATTGGTCTGTGCCATGAAACATTTAATCGATTGACGAAAACAGGTTTGGAAAATCTTTCATAGCCTTAGAGTTACAGACGGACGGACATTTCCCCACACTGATAACTTAAAGCATCTTTTTCAATTTATTTTTATTTATTAAACAGTTATTGACAAGGAGTCTTTCATCAATGCATTAATAAAGAATTAATTAATTAATTAATTGTTGTTTTAAATTAAATTTGTTTCATTTAAAGTTTTCATTGTTTATTAATAAAGATTGCTTCAGCTATCTCGAGCCATAGCCTACAATAAATAATAAGGGGAAACTATCACCATTGTTGGCTATGCTCAAGCAAAGCTAAACAAGAAAAGAATCGATCACCCTCATTCTTTGAATGCTATTGTGTGTCTGAAACTTAGTACGGTCAGTTTTACAGGTAGAAGACTGTGAACTGAGTGTTTCATAGGGTACCACGAGATCTGAGTAATACATGTGAGGAACGGTTTTGTAAGCTCACCTCCTAACAACAACGTAGCAATAACTCAAGAGAATGCATTTTGTGTTTTGGAATTTGCCAAAATTGAATCCATTTTGAGCGTACAATGCCGATTTTGGACCGAATACAAGGAGCGGCCTCTAGCGGATAGAACGCTATGTCAATGCATTATAAAGGCGCATGAAATTTAGCTGCGCTCTTTCAAATGTCCTTGGCTATTCAATGAATCCGCCTTCAGCTTCTAGAACTGCTTCAATGCGCGAATCAAATGGTCATGGTTCATATTGGTCATTACTCATACAATGGCAGCTTTCAATTCATCTTTGGTGTTATTCCAGTGTCATGCTGGAACACGTAAGGCCTTCCGTTGCGTACCGTGACTGATATCTGATGTTTTCATGGACAACATTTCTGATTGTTCCTTCCGACACGTGGAGATCTGTGGCAAGTGACCTCATGGATGTTCTGGGATTGTCATCGATGGCCTGCTGCACTTGCTGAATAAATTCAGGTGTTCTGATGATGTCAGAGCGTGAGACATGCTTTTTACGCTTTGCTACTGGTGCAACATTGCCATCTTCGGTCACCGACTCCTTCCGCACTTTGTGGACGAATGATCTTGCGACCTTTAGAAATCGTGATATCTCTAAATCGCTGTGCTCTGCCTTTGTTGCCACGGTCACTGCATGTCTCTTCATGATTTGTGTTACTTGATGGTCCGCCATTTTGCTTTCCGGAAACGGAAAGGGCATGCAAATTACTGTAGTACAGCAGTAGTCAAACGAAGGCTAAGGTCAAAAACTCTCACTGGTGAGAAGAGTTAGCGCTTGGTCGGTCAGAAATCCTAGTGAGAAATTTGTGACGTCATTAGAAACGCCAGTTAGTGCTGCTATGCCTAACTGGTTAGTCTCACCGTCCTCACCGAGAAAAAGACAGTTAGCCCAGTGAGAAATTACGTCATCATTCTCTCTGATTCGGATCTAATAATATCCGGATTTCGGATCTCTGATATCGGATCCAGATTTCGGATATCGGATATCAGATCCGGATTTCGGATCTCGGATATCGGATCCGGATTTCGGTTCCTTTCGCTGGATGCGTATTAGGACTTAAGAGGACTAGGCTATCACTTAATAAAAGCTTTTATAAACTGCTTTCAGAAAAAGTTTGCATGTACACAATTTCCTGTCTAGGAACCGATTTTCGGATCTCGGATTTCTGACCAACATCCGGTTCTCGGATCTCGGACCTAGGTCCTAAAAAGATCCGGATCTTGACATCACTAGTTTTGGACCTTAGCCGAAGGCGTGTCCTCAATGCTTTACGCACCCTGTAGTATCGCATCAGATTGTACTGGCTTTCATACATCAGCGGCTTGATGTGCCTCCATAGGAAAAATTCACGTTGGCCATGGTATAGGGTCTCTCCTCCTAATCTAGTGATTAGAGAATATGTTGTTGTCCAAGTTTGTTAACAAAAAAAAAAAAAAAAATCTGTTGTGGGAACCACGGGACTCCCTTGTACGAAGCTGTGCAACAACTGCTTATCTTCATTGTTTCCTCTCTTAGAAGAAACAGTCAAACTCTGACGTCACAAACTGCTCCACCCACACAAAACTCCATAGACATGTAAGAAAATCTGTTGTGGACACCACAAGTACACTTTTTTGACCCAGTCGATTGCAATCAAAGGGGGAGGTGCACAACTAGATGTTACAGCAGTCGTATATACAAAATTTCAACATTCTACGGCTAATCGGTTTTGAGTTTCGCGTGATACATACGCGATTCCAGCCTACAATTTGGTACATTACTCAATCATTTTGGAATCATGAGTAAAATGGACTTTAATGGAAAAAAAAGTATAAGCCAGCTTTCTCAGATAATGGTCGGTCATAAATCAAGATGACTTCCATTAAGGTATCACTAACTTCAAGTTTGCTAATCACTTAGTTCCCACTTAAGAAAATTGGCTTAATTCCATTCTCATTAGTCTCTCTTTTTTTTGGAGAATGTGTAAACATTTTTACATAATCACATTATCCGAAGCAAGCTTTTCAGTCTGAAGCTGGAAATAAGTAACTTTGTTCTTTGAAGAAGAACAAGACTAATTGCATAATGGAGGAGCCTTTAAAGTATTAATTAGAAACATGAGGCTATTTCCTTTGGTAGGAGGACATTCACCAGCTGATCACCGGGAGGTAAAATTAGCATTGCTATCACTATACCTATTGCATTAGTCAACACATGTGGATGTCGGGAGAAAAAAAAAACACAAAACAAAAGAAAAAAAAGTTCTGATGAAATATCCGACTTTAATTCAACTTTAAGATCTTCGTGGAGTTTTTTTTATATTCCGAATGATACTCCGAAAAACCAAATCATCGCCACCATATTTGGATATAATCATCACTTCTTGACTCAAGTGCTCATAATCTACAGGGTGAGTCAAAAGTCGCAGTACACCCAGTTTTTTCCAAAACCTTGCAGGAATTGGGAAATGTGAATATTCCAGTAAGGTATGGGTGAGGTTAGTACCGAACATGGTCGCCATCTTGAAATCGGCCATTTTGAATCTAAGCCAATTTTTTTTAAATGGAAAGGGGGTCGTGTGATATATCAAATAACATGAGCATTTTCTGACAATTTCATTCCTGAAAACAGATTTGAAGTAGCAGTTATGGTTCAAAAGTTACAACACATTTTGTTTGGAATTACAGGCTGGACAGTCATTTGAAGGCGCTGAATCCAATCGTCATGCACTCGCAGAAGGATTTCCGCTGAAATGCTGGCACACGCTTCTTCAATGTGTTGCTGGAGATGGTGTCAGTTTCTGATTTTCTTTAAATGACCCCGGTGCTGGAGTATCTGAATCATGAATGGGTGCCATTGATGAGCATGAAGGATTCGTACGATCGATGACTGGCTGATTCCACATTCTGCTGACAAATGTCGTGTGCTGCGTTGTGGGCTTTGGACGAAGGACGCCAAAACCAGTGTTGAGGTTGTCTCGTCAGTAGCACTTATTGAACGGCCACTCCGTACCTTGTCGACCACAGTCCCAGTTTCTCGGAATTTCTTAATTGAGCACCTGACAGTGTTGTGTGAAATTGGAAGTGCCGGTTGTTAAAATGTGCAGCTATGATACGGACATCAAAATGAGCTCAATTCTCTCCTACCTGGTACAAAATGAAACAAAATGTGTTGTAACTTTTGAACCATAACTGCTACTTCAAATCTGTTTACAGGAATGAAATTGTCAGAAAACGCTCATGTTATTTGATATATCACACGACCCCCTTTCCATTTAAAAAAAAATTGACTTAGATTCAAGATGGCCGATTTCAAGATTGCGGCCATGTTCGGGTACATACCGTAAAAGATACACCACCTCACCCATACCTTACTGGAATATTCAGATATCCCAATTCCTGCAAGGTTTTCGACTTTTGACTCACCCTGTACTAAAACTGAAAGTGCTTCATCATTCGAAATTTGACTTAAAAAAATTGACTTAGATTCAAGATGGTGGCCATGTTCGGTATATACCGTAAAAGATAGACCACCTCCCCCATACCTTACTGGAATATATTCAGATTTCCCAATTCCTGCAAGGTTTTCGAAAAAACAGGGTGTACTGCGACTTTTGACTCACCCTGTACATTTATATAAAGTTTGGGTCAGTTGTTCCAGTAGGGTCGGAGTTACGGGGATGGCAGTCACTTGGTCTTTAGAACTATGGCAGCATGTGGCATGTGATATGTCATTCGATCGGAAATGATGAGAAATAACACAGAAGATAGAGCTTTTTTTACGTTTTCTACATACTACGTTCGAGAAATTCTATTTTTTGATTAAAAAACTTGGAGCGGGGGATGGGGAGAAGGTAGATGACCGCAGGGTCTGCTACTTGCCTTACCATACTCGTAAGGGGGGGGGGGGGGGGATTAGTTTCTAGTTTATAAATGTATTTCTGTTTCATTGCTAAAGCTCTTCCTTGGAATGTTTATTTTCTTTATGACTCTCTCGATGGGTCATCTTCAATGTTTGATTGTGATGCTGCATCAAGCAACCACTTTAAGCTTGCTTAAAGGAAACGTTGTTCTTCAGGTTTATTCTAAGCTGATTGATTTGTTTATAGTTTAACAACCCATTTAATATTGGAGGAGATACCTAACGGACAGGGGACTGGTGCCAAATATTTTGCTTCTTAAACGTCCAGCAAAAGGAGCTGATCCCCCCCCCCCCTCCCTCTGATAAGCCAAAAACGAAATGATAGCGTCAACTCCTTCTTTATTAAGAATGCTTGAACCACTTAAAAGGGTCTAATAAGGAAAAAAATAACTAAATTTTTTTTCTTTCTTTATATATATATATATATGGACACGTGATGCTTTGAAAACAAACCTGTCTTCTTGGTCAATTGCCTAACTCGGATAATAAATTGCTTTTGTTTACATCCATACTCGGTTTCCTAACCTTTCATAGAAGAGATGTGTAGCATTATTATTATTATAAAAATACATTGAGAGAATAACTTTAGTAACGACCCCCTTGGCTCGCCATTGCCAAAGCGCATCATAAGCGAGTCATGAACCGGTTCCTAGTAATTCAGCACACACGAAAAGAGAGGAGAGAGAGAGAGAGAAAAAACAGTTTGAAGATTGCGTAAGATCGTAAATTTTTCTCGCCTTTTCGTTTTTTGCTGCCCACTTTATCAGTTGCTTGTAAACTGATCTAAATTTAAAAGGATTTTTTTTTCTTGAGGCCACGTGGCCCGTCATCGGTGGAGAGACCAAGGTAATGGGAACGTCGAATAGCTTAAATTTATGGAACTTGGAAGCATAGTCTTCTTCCCTTCAAGATCCTTATATCACACCGTTATGTGATGGTACACGCAATATCTACTTTTATTGCTTTTGGTGGACTTTGATGTTGTTGGTAGCCTCTCTATCAGAGCTTGATTGCAAGAGTTCCCTATCAGTTGGTTATCAGAGCAAATACGGAAATTAAAGAAAAATATTTTAGATTGTCATTCAGGGTATCTCGAACCTGATCTTGAATGAGTAGTAATTCAAGAATCAACAATGCCTGCAGTGTTGGAATGTTCACGAATGAGGCCTGTTTTACACTGGTGGCCAAAAGTTTGGACCAACCAGCAATGTCAAGAACAACTGAATTTACACCTCCAACTCTAAGTAAATATGAAACAATATTCAGGGAAGAAACAAATTTATTTCTGCGTTGTTGATTTCTTATTACCTAAAATCAAAATAAGACTGGCCAAAAGTTTGGACCACATTTGGACCACTAATGAATTATTTTGATATTTGAGATCATTTTGACTCTACAATATTTGACAAACGACCTGAAATAGAATTCAATAAGCTTTAATAACATTTGGCTTAACAGCTTTCTCAATGGCTGCTATTTGTTGTTCTCCAGATTTGTACTGTGTTTTGGTAAATTTTTTGTTCCGTGAGATGCTACACATTCTCAATAATGTTGAGATCTCGATTTCGAGCAGTCCAAGCAAAAGTGGAAATGTTGTTGCTCTCAAAATAGGCTTTCACAACTCGTGCAGTAAAGATTGCAGGACTGTCCTGCTGCTAAATCCATGGTTTTTGCTTAAACTAGACTTTGCACAAAGGGATGAACACATTGTGAAGATCATCTTTATATTGAGCTGTTGTGCAATGCCCATCTATACTGAGAATCTTCAACTTTCCGTTGCTTCCAATGGCACCCAGAATCATCACTCCACTACCACCCATTTGGCGCTTAATTCGCAGTGGAACAAGCGTTTCTTTATCACGATGCTCTTCATAAGAGGCTATATTATCAGAACCATCCAAACTGATTCGTTTTTCATCAGAAAACACAACCAATTGGAAGTCTGTGTTTTCACGCAGATGTGTCTTAGCAAACTCCAGTCTCTCCTGTTTCTGTGTTAGTGGCAACTTTTTGGGTTAAATTTCATAGGCAAAGTTCTGAGCACGTAGTTCGCTGCGAATTGTTCTTCTTGAACAGCAAATTACAGATTAAGTTTGTTTTGTGTGGTGTTGACTACATGCCCAGACGTAATTTCATGTCTAACATGTCTCTTAATTCTTGATTTGTCTCTTCGCATCAGTGCACAAGGTCGTCCTATTTTCAATTAACATTTTTAACAATTCTGATAAAGATTTGTAGCTCACACGGGAGATTTCAGCAACTTTTTTGAAGTTTGTAAATTGCTTGTTATAATGTCTAATTCTCTCTCGTTTGCTTTCAGTTAACATTGTACAATGCATAATATGGTTTTAGTGCTCACCACACAACACGATGACTTGTAATATGCCAAATATTTGCATGTTTGTGATGTTGGCCAGTCTTATTTTGATTTAAGGTAATAAATCAGTCTCATTTTTTCTTGATTTTGCTGGTTGGTCCAAACTTTTGGCCACCAGTGTACACATGATGGGACTCTTAAGCTGTAATAGCTATAAAGTTGGTAGATACTTTGCAACACAAAAGACGGAGAACAGAAGATATAAGCCTTTATATACAGAAAGAGAACCCCACATCCAGTTCACCTTTGAAGTTGAATCTAACTGCTCTCTTCCATACCTTGATATCCTCATCACTAACGTTCCCTCCAACCACCACTTTTCCTTCTCGGTCTACCGTAAACCCACCACATCCTCTAATTTGATCCACCGCACATCTTCACCCCCTTCTTCCCGCGCCACCAAATTCCGCACTATACGCGCCCTCGCCTTAAAGAATGAATATTTTCCTGCCGCCTTCTCCCATATTCTACAACGAAGGAAACTTGCCCTCTCCAACCCTAGACCACCTGACCCATCCCCATCCAAAGCGTTCCCATAGAGAATCTCAGACAGGTCATTGGTTCACCTGCAACAAGGAAGTGCAGAACACCCACCGTGAAAAAAGGATCAGTGTGCAAGCAAGCCAGGAGTTTCAACACTGAAGCCATCATTCGCTTCTTACACTCAGAGATAGGTGCATCGTTATCAAAGGCATCATGTTACACATTAGCTGTACGTCAAATATTCTGTAATTAAAATATTCGTTGGATATAACCGTAGTCGCACACCTTTTCATTTAGGCACACCTTATATTGTGCCCCCCAACAACATTTTTGCACCGTACACCAATCCATAATATAGAAACAAGCTAGTTTTTTTTTGCATACAAGCATATATACACTACCCTATCAAGTTCTTGAGCCCCTTTTTCATCAAACCATGTGTCTACAGCCCTCGCTTTATGGCAAGTTGTCGTGCTGAAACAGAAAAAGGCCATTGCCAATGTGCTGCGCTGTCCAGAATGTTTTGGTAATGCTCTGCGTTTAGATGTCCGTCCACAGAAACGATTGCACCTAACCCAGACCATGAAAAGCATCACCGAACTTCACCGTGGGCACAACACAGCTTGGCAGATAACGTTTGCGAGGCGTTCGCAATACCCAAACCCGTCCATCCGATTGCCAGATGGTGTAGCGGGACTCGTCACTCCATTCAACCATTCGCCATTGATCCAGAGTCCAATGTTGTCGCTCTTTGCACCATTGCGATCTCAATCTCCTCAATGCTTTGCTGGTGTAAGATTTGCGGGCTGCCGCTCTGCCATAAAAAACCCATTCCATGCAGTTCCCTGCGAACAGTCAGGGTGCTCACAGTCGTTCCCATCGATTCTACGTACGATCTTGTCAGTCCATCGAGCGATGTGTGATGGTTTGCAGCAACCACTTTACGAAGAGTCCTTTGGTCTCTGGCCGACACGATCTTCGGTCTTCCAGTGCTAGGCAGAACACTTGTGGTGCCTTTCTCTTTCCATGCCCAGATGACGTTGTGAACGGTCGATTTCAGGATGTTTAGGAGGGTTGACGGCATACAAGGTCCCCCTTTCTTGTTCAGAAATATCTCCGAGGTCTTATATGTGAAGCTGCGTTTTACCTGGTTGGTTAATGTAGACTATCAATACATAACACTAGACCAACTCCATAATAACACGAGACTTGTATGCCATCAGATACAGGGAACCACTCAACTTCTTATACATGGTGTGTCTAAAAAGTTCAGTGAATGGTGTCATATGTGAACGGTAACTTGACGCATGTGCATGGTTCTTCAGAGACTTGGGGAGAATCGATACACAGCATGCAAT
>JAHWFO010041171.1:636518-654441 GCA_023313115.1 Rhysida immarginata
GATGGACCTTCAGCATTTTTGGGGTGGTCGTTCGACCCCCCCCCCCCCCGACCCCCCCTTGCGTACGTGCCTGATGATGTGTTGATTTATGGTGAAATTGGTATTTACTTCTTGGAGTGTCAAAACTAAGCATTGTACGAAAAAATGTCCAAAATCAAAAGTGAGTTATTTCGCGGGGGGAAATTCATTAGTTAAAAAATTACCTCCCCGCCCCTTATGAGGAAGGCTGGGGGAGGGGTAGCTTTGAAATCTTAAATAGGAACCCCTAATTTTAATGGTTTATTCCTCAGATTGTACACAATATTCGAGAAATGTTTTATTCTTGGTGTTTTTTCAATTGATGCAACCGTTTAGGAGATAGAGGCCCTTAAAGTGTGGAACTTTTAAAGTTTTGAACCCAATTTTATCGATGAAGACAAAGAGATAGAGAGGGGCTCTTACAGTAGACATTCCTATTCTACTTTTTAATGGTCCTTAAGAATCCCAAGTCAGAATTTCAAAAATCCAATATTTTTCTGTACACCAGCATAGACTCTGTCTCCATAAGACTGCTGCCCCCAAAAATTTACTTGTGCACTAAAAAATTTTAGCATATTGATTTAATAATTAAAAAAATATATAAAAACTCTTTTTATATGAAAAACTGGTTATAAAAATTATAAAAGCCACCAAAAGTTATGATCTAGCGAAAAGAAGCAGGTCGACAGGAGTTGATGGTCTTGTAGGGGCCAGGTAAATAGCAGAGCAAGAAGAGCGTGAAGAACAGTAGCAGGACGCAAAGTGATGCTATTTGAATATTATTGATCTAAGGAGTTTAAATGATTAATTTTAGATTTAAATGAACTGACCACTACAAGACCATCAGCTCCTGTCGACCTGCTTCTTTTCGCTAGATCATAATTTCTGGTGACTCTTATCATTCAAGTTTTAAAATTTTTATAATCAGTTTTTCATTTAAAAAGGAGTGTTTATATATTTTAATTAGTAAATCAATATCTACCTCTCCGTCTCTTACATAATAAGTTAGTATATGACCAATTTTTTTTGTAAAAATTAATGCATGTACATACAGAGTACCTTAAACTATGCCTTGACGCAATTTTTGATATTTTTTGGCTCTAATAAATTGTTTGGTGATAGGTGAAGTACCATCCCACCGTTTCAATTTATATGCAATATCAAAACCTACTACACTAAAGTAAAATTTATAATGTTTATGTAGAATTTTTGGAATTCAAACCATCTGGTGGAACTCCTACGAAGTAGGAATCTGAGTAGCCGAGTTCTTTAGTCATGTGATGAATTATTGACTACAACAAAGAGAATCGTCATCTTGATATTTGTAAATGAAATGAAAAGACGTAAACAGGGAGTATCAGAAAATGGAGTTTTTGTTGTCTCTGCTGCACTTGGATTTTTCACCCTTTGACATTGGTTTCAAGTGCAGCAGCAGCAGATTGTTTGCTTTGAACCTTTGCCAATGGTGAGTGTTTGTGCTCTTTATCATTATCAATGAAAAGACAATTGATATTTATCATTGGTGGCGAGAAGACTTTTGAGATATTCCAATGAAATCGAATTCCATCGAAGGGGGGATTCCAAATTTTATTTTTAAAACTAAAATATTGAGGAGTTGGATGTAAGTGAGTAATCATCGATTTGTGCAATTTGATGATGTATTGTGTATCTAATGAGGATACTTAATATGGAAGCTGGTGGTAATTAAACATGGTTTGATATATTGATTAAATAAATCATATCTTGTAAGGTCTGATGCGCAGCTCTTGATGATTCATGGGAGGAAGGAAAATTTTCCACGATGGATATTTGATAATAAATTTGTTGACGACGAAGTTGGTTAATTCCGTTTGGGCAATATCTTTCTATTGATAGCAACTTTTTTTTTGAGATCGGAATTTACGTCTGATAGTTTTCTATTGTGTTCGACGAAGATTTCCTCACCCATAAATGTCGACATTTTTTTTTTATTTTTATTGCCGTACTTTGGTTTATTGAATCGAAGAAAATCTCTAAGTTCTGTTGCTCTAATTGAGGAATTTATTTCTTTTTCGGTAGATTTGTATTGAATGTAAATCAGGTTGGTTGCAATAAAGACCTTTTGTATCTTGGAACAAAAGAAATGGAGGCCTTATTATAACTCGGTTGAGGAAACTGACTAGCTTCCTGGTTTTGATGAAAGTAGGAAGTAATCGGTTCCTCAAATGATGTACCGAAAGGTTTTTATTTTATTACAGACATGACTATAATCCTCCTGTAAAAGTAGGCAGCACTCACGGTCATACTAAGTGTAGCTTTCTCAGCTAGGCTATCCTTTGGCATTGTTGTTACCAAGCGTTCTTAAAATAGACGAAAATAGAAAGAAAAGATATGTGACCTGGATTCGAACCAGGAACCATTCCGTTTCAACCCTCCAGCCAATTGACCCATCATGGACACGGGTAGCCCGCGAGTCGAATAGTGCGCATTAACGTTTTCTAAGGTGACATAGCCTATAAGAACACGAAGCTGTCTGTATTTGTGTCCGTGGTGGTTCGATTGGATAGAACAATAAGATAGATGATTCCTAGTTCGAATCCAGGTCACTTTCCCTTCAACTGATGTTGCTAAGACTGAATATAAAGGATGATTATAAACTTCCTGTATACCGGGTGTTTCCAAAATAACCGGTATATTTGAAAAATCAATAAAAACTAAACAGGCAGCGATAGAAATACACCGTTTGTAATTTCGAAAGTTTGTCTGCCTGAAAATTTACTGTTGTCCCAAGCATAATGCAACACACTGTGTTTCTATCGCTGCCTGTTTAGTTTTTATTGATTTTTCAAATACACCGGTTATTTTTGAAACACCCGGTATATTCTTGTGATATAGCAACTAAGCATTTTCTTTGAAGGTAATGTGGAAGCATGATGACGTGGGCAAGGGCTCTACTGGAAATGCGTATCTCGATATTTGTATTAATATGAAAAGAAAAATTTCGTGACCTAGATTCGAACCAGATATCTAGATCGTCCACCGCAGATATTGGTACAGCAAAGTTAGGTTAGGTTAGTGTTTTAAAGGATTACTAAGCAGTCAATGATTGGGCAGGCACCTGAGTCGCAGATCGAGAATTCCTACTTTCTGAACCATCAGCAAGCTTATGAGACTTGTTACCACATCTTCCATACAGATCGGATCTCCCCCCTTGCGACTATTATCTTTTTGGACCATTGAAAGAGTTGTTGGGAGGGCACAGGTTCGGCTCCAATGAAGAAGTGAAAAAGGCTGTCGCGACATGGTTTCGACATCAGCCTGAAGAATCGGTATCCAGATGCTTCCAGAACGCTGGTAAAAATGTGCTGAGAAGCAAGGAGAGTTCTTTGAGAAATAACTGATGTGTGTGTGTGTGTGTGTGTGTGTGTGGTTTTTGTAGTTACCTGATTTTATAAAAAATAAAGTCCAGGTTAAATTTGAACGCCCCTCGTATTAAGATGAAAAATGAAAAATTCCACAAGTATGTAGGAAGCCGCCTTTACCAACTTGTGGTTTGAGAAATGTTTGGTTTATGAACCTAATCTAACCTGAACAGCAGAAAGCATGCCAGATTATATTGAATCTAGTTATCTACTAGTGTCTTGGACGTTTTATACAAATATAATGTTAACGTTTATTCAGAATTTTAACAGTTGTGTCATGGTATGGAGCTTCTGCTTGTATGGAACTGGTACTCTGATATTCTTGTAGGGTCGGATGCTTTGTGACTCCTGAAAACTAATTCCGACTCGGTTATTTAACTTCCTTGCAAGATTGTCTTGAAGGTTTTTGTAAGAGAACTTTAAGCTTAAATGAATGTGGATATTCACTAAGTTCGTCTCTGTATTAACACCTAGTTTGCATATGGCAGCAGAAAATGCTATGAAACTGAAGTAATTTTTATTTCACATTCCATAATATTACGTGCTCACATGAAAATAAAAGTTTTTATTGCACGAGGAGGAGGGAAATGAATTTTATTTATTTTTTTTAGCTCAAAAGCCTTGAACCGGTATTTCCTCTTTTGCTCATTGGAAGTCGCATAGGAAAACCGGTTTTTGTCGTTAATTCGTAGTGACAAGAAAAAATGCAATAAAATCCTCTTAAAAACAAAATCAAAGGAAATGAGGTTTAGAAAAATCCAATTTCTTAATTTTTAATTTTCAAAATGCTTTTCGACAACTTCACAATCTGAGTAGCCCGTGAATTGGAACAATGAATGGAAACCTGTTAAAAAGCAATTTTGAAATTGTGACATTTTAATAAGTGGCCTCGTTTCGACATTAACATTGCAAACGACTTCATTAGGGGTAAAGGAGGAATCTTCCACTCCCTGGAAAAGTTTTTTTTTTTATAATCGTTTTATGACTAATCAAATATTCTAATCAGTTTTGAATTAAAGTGAGGTGGCGATTAGTCAGTGGAAAGTTTCAGCGAGCAACAGTTCTGCTGAAATTGCATTCCATTCATTATAATAGTTTCTTAAGTGTGTGCATTTAATTACACTTAAATTTATTACACTTAAAACCAATCATAGTATGAAGTTTCGTATTCATTTTCCCTTGAACACGTTGAGCATGCCGATTTCTTTAAAAATTTTTAAAGCTACGTGTTTTTAATTTTTAATTTAATATAAATCTAAAATTCCATCCAATGTGGCCATTTACTCCATCTATGGTTAATTAATTAATTAATTAATTAATAAAATCATCTTGTATTATTATTATTCCTTTTCAAAGTGAAATAAACTTAAAGCAGATTACTAATTATTGCCCGATTGCTGAAATAGAAGCGTTGCTATGAGCTGCAGACGAAAAGCACGGACATCGTCGATCCATCGGCGGAGTTGAGCTCATCCCATCGCCGCCGGTTGGAACGTACTTCTCCGTGCTTTCGGCTTCTGCCTATTCATTGACGTAGAACATTTATAATAGAGATTTAAATCGAAAAAAAAAACCCCTACAGCATATATTACTATATTCACACATCTACAATAAATATGTTTAAGTTGTTTTTTTTAAATTTATATTTAGATTAGCTTATTATTTATCAAATTTCCAAATTTTATCACCCAAAGTGCCCATGATGAAGAATTTGTTCACGAGGAATTTCCATCCTGATTTTCTTCAAAAGAAAATTTCAATGGCCTGATTTTCTTCAAATTGATTTGAATCAATGGCCTTTCGTTTCGGAGGAAAAAAAAAAAAAAAAAAAAAATATTTGACGTTTATTATTGTAGTGCCAGATAAGCCAATTGGGAAGAAAGGTATACAATTTAACAGCGGTGGCGCAGTGGCTAATGTCAGGTTCTGTGGATTTAGTGGTCCGGCTTCGATTCCTGTAGCATTGAATTTTTTTTTTTTCGCCATTATTATTTGTTTGCATTTTGCATAATAGCATTCGCATACATAAGTAACGTCATAGGTCAAAAAATAATGCAAAATGCGTTGTACAATATTTTCACGGATGGTCATTGGCGATCCGTGATGTGGCGGTGATGGTTGCGCATAGACCGTCGATAGTGCGAACAGATCTTTATCGTTTCTTTTTTATTTCACACGCCAAGACAATGACCGTTCATGCAAATATTGTACAGCTCATTTTGTATTTTTTTTTGACCTGTGACGTTGCTTATGTATGTGAATGTCATTATGCAAAGTGTAAACAAATAATAATGGCGAAAACCACCAAAAAATAAAAAAATAATAATAATAAAAAAAAATGAAAAGAAAAAAAATGGGAAATAAAATGAAAAAAAAAGTTCAATTCTACAGGAATTGAACCCAGAGCAGTAAATCCAGAGAACCTGACGTTAACCACTGCGCCATTGATAAGTTATAGACCCACGTAGCTTATCTGGCACTACAATAATAAGCGTAAAATGTTTTATTTTTTTTCTCCGAAACGAAAGCCATTGATTCAAATACTTTTACACAGAAGACATATTAATGTTGTAGGTTGACCTCCTAAAATTTCCACCAAATCCATGATTACATACATGTCCGTGCGGTCGTAACCACCGAGAGAGAAGGCCTCTGCGATGAAATGTAATACATTGTTACAAGATCATATTTAGGGCATTGTTATTCGTATTTCTACCAATAATAAGCCATAAATTTGCCTTAACTATGATGATGTAACAATGTATTACTTTTCATCGCAGAGGCCTTCTCTCTCGGTGGTTACGGTGCGGTCCCCTTGTTAGTGGATTGGCTAATGATGTTTTGTTGTTGTAAGGAGACAAAAATTCTTTCAAAAAACAACAGCAACTGCAGTACATAAATGTCATCAGTATATTCCACCAGTACAACAAAACATTATAGGCCGGTCCACCAGATCCATCACGTATTAGACTTCTCAAGTGATATTTTATATTTATATTCTACAACTTGTAATCCTGCTGTGGACTAATCAATCCAAATTACGTGATAGCGAGCACAACTAATTAATAGTATTAATAGAAAGTACTTTTCAGAATGATAAATGAGGAAAACCAAGGATATTTCAAAATCTGAATAGGGGGGTCATGGTGGCTCCATGATTTCAAAAAGTGCAGAACTCACTGGAATTTCAGGTGAGATCTTCAAGGTGTTCATTGTCGGATTAAGAGAAATAAATGTCATCCAAAAACCATAGTTGGTGACAGATTGATTGCAATTCTGATCATTCTGCAACCCTATCAAATCGAACTGTGTAGAATTGCTATAGAGAATTGGTTGAGAACAGGAAAGTTTGTCTTCAATGGCATAAGACAGTTTGTATTCATTGGGCAGTAGACAAGTGGAAATATTACTGTGGTCGGATATAGTTACCTAAGATCTTGTTCTACAGTCTGTTTCCTATTTTAGTGGACAGTTGATAAAACCTTTTAGAAACGCAAAACCCTGATATCTAACAATTTATACGTCTTTAATACAATGCAAATGGTGCTTCTTTATATTTTCAATACTCTGAGAAAGAGCTTTTACATAACAAAAACATAAACGGTGATTCATGAGAATCTACTTGTTTCCTATTTAGTGGACAATATAAATAAAAGAAATGAAATAAACAATACTACTAGGAGAATTTATCCTTAGTATTTAGTGGACCCTCCATTCTGTGTAATAAGTGTGAAAACACGATCCTTCATTGATTTAACAAGCTTTTGAAGGACTTCAGGATCTAAGTTATACCATGCTTCAACAATTGATTCTTTCAATGATGAAACACTGCTGTACTGACGTCCATCTTCGTAAACTTTACGCACAATGATACCCCATAAGTTCTCGATAGGGTTCATGTCCGGACTTCTCGGTGGCCAGACCATCATGTTGACATTTTTAGATTTCAGCCAGTTCTTTCTTGACATCGAACTGCGTCACATCATTTGCTGCAGAACCCAAGATGGTCCACAAATGTCTTGTCCATAAGATAAGGCAGCTTCTTCAAGTAGCTCCTGATATTTCCCAGAATTCATTCTAGTGGTAACGAATGCTAGAGGAGTAGTTCCATTAAAGCCAAAACCGCCCCATATCATTACTGAGCCGCCACCATGAACTCTTGTAGAAAATAACTGCTTCTCTTTGCGAATGTCATGCCAGTATGACTGCAACCCATCTGGACCATCCAGTTTGAATTTTTTTTCATCTGTAAACAACACCTCCATCCATTTGTCATCCCACGTCATATGTTCCTTTGCCCAGTGCAAACGTTGATTCTTATGCTCAGCAGTTAATGGAGGTTTGGCCTGTTTTTTTGTGTACGTCAAGTGTGGTGATGAAGACAAAATCTTCCACACAGTCTTGCTCTTTACTGGAAGTCGCAGATGAGCACATATTCGAGCACACGAGTGGCCAGTTTGAGTTGCTTCACGGATGATGTGTTGTTTGTCACGATTTGTCAACTTTGGCTTCGGACCACGTTTCTTGTGCGCCGATTTTGAACTGCCCACTGTCAGAAACCTACCAATGGTACTCTTAGGTTTGTTCAGCAAAGCAGCAATTTCACGTATTGACTTTCCACTCTCTCGAAATGCCATGATTTTGCCTTTTTCAATATCAGACAGCTTTTCTCGACTTGCCATTATTGAAATAATCTGGAGTTGTCAATATGACTGCTTATGAGCTTAAAACAATCAAAGAATGATATTCCTGCCTTCCTGAGAATTGTGTGCTGTTACCTTAACTCTTAAAATGGAACTGTCCACTAAATAGGAAACAAGTAATTTCGTATGCATCAAGTTTTTATAAGAACAAAATGCACTTTTTAATCTGTCAAAATGTAAAGAAGCACTATTTACATTGGTTTGAAGACTTATAAATTGTTAGTTATCAGAGTTTTGCGCTTCTAAAGGGTTTTATTAACTGTCCACTAAAATAGGAAACAAACTGTATATCGAGATGAGTGCATAGAATCCAAAGGAGGTACCATTCTTTGTGGTACGTTTTGCTCATATAAAATCGGTCCATGAAACTGCTAGAAGGTCGTGTTAAGTCAAAAATAGACCTAAATGTTGTAATGGATCAAGTGCTTCCTGCAATTTTACGTATAACAAACGAGATTGATGCTTCGTACATATGCAAAACTAGTTCAGGACTGGCTCCAGAAAGACTTCCAGGATCTTTCGTGGTCCTCACGTATTTGGAAAAAGTTGTCCACTTGCATGCAATCTCTTGGTATATTGTAGGCGTAGATGTTCCACTTTGAGACATTCATCTCACTTTGTCATGACACACACAAACGAGATTAACTGAACGTTGTGGTGTGGCATGAAGAAATGATGACAACAAGTCGATAAAAAATAATTACAAAAGTTTTATTAAAAAATAATTTAACGTTGCATTATAAAATGACTAATTAAAACTGTAAACAATTCAGCCGTAGTTGTCCTCCAAATCGAAGAAGTCGTCTCGATAAGTCAGATGGATCTTGTTCGGATTTTGGTCTGACAATTTGAAGTCGAGATTGTCCACGTAGAGAACCTAGAAAAGATAAATGATTCAAATATAAATTAAAATATCAAATTATTTGCTTACACTTTAGATTGTTGTTGCGTAACAGATTACACCACCACCAGGCGCGGTGTTTTCAGTTAAACATTTGCTTTATGATAAGAAAATAAATCAATAAATCAGAGTCTATTTAAAGTTTGATTAAAGAGTTGAAAACCATTTCGCCAATCTCGTTGTTCAATAAAAAAAATTTTTTTTTATTTATTTAGTTGTATTTATCTGGTTTATGTAACAATCTTATCTGGTTTGCTCATTAATTACCTGCTTTTTATCTTGGCTTTTTCGTGATTAATGGTTATGAAAGTTCAAACTTATAAAGTTATAAATAAATATAATTTTTTTTTTCACGTTAGTTAATGTTAAAACAGAAAAGTAATAGTACATAAAAATTATATTCGAAAAGTTTTTGAAATTCGGCGACAGATGGCAGCAATTGTCTTTCTTTACCAACATTTTATTTTCGTTTCGGTTTCGGTTCTTCATACTAAACACGTAAGTCAAGTTCTCAATGACTTTATGGAAGGTGTTCGATGTAATCATGATAATTTTATCATGATTAAAAATTTATTATTATTATTATTATTATTATTATTATTATTGAGTTTCATGTTTGGATGCCAGATGAACCCAATTGCAGTTTAGAGTTTCTCTTTTTTATTGATTTTGTTTCTCGTGGTATGAAGTTTATCGCTTGCGTTGGTCGATAACGCCACCTATTGTTGTTTTTGAGAACTATTTGGAAGTCTTAGCAGGGAAAAACCTGTTTATTAAGTACCGAAAGGTGCTTTTATGCTATCAGTGTGGGGAAACGTGTGTCTGTCTGTCTGTAACTCCTACTCCTCCAAGGCTATGAAAGATTTTCAAAAATTTGTTTTCGTCAGTCGTTGAATAAGGTCCATGGCACGAACCAATCGCAGATATTACCTAAATTGGTTCAATAGCACGTGCACAAATGGTACCTTCACGACCCCACTTAGCTGTTTTCAATGGGAAGATATAGTAAGTAATATACCATACGAATCGTAATGACGATATAGAAGCGGATATTAATTACTATTATCGCCAATTGATAAATAGGGTTCCGGGAATGAACCATTTTGAAAATGGTTGTAAGCGAAACAATGGCACGTGCTCTAATGGTACCCTTACGACACCCTCAAAAATTTTCAACGACAAGATATGGCATGTAATATATCAAACAAATTGGAATGAAGTGTCATGAATGAATATAACGTAAAATTAATGATAGTCGAAATTGGTTCAAAGGCACCTGGTTTAGTGGAACCATTATGGTTCATTGGAACTTTCAATGCTAAGATATGGCATGTAATATATCAAAGAACTTGGAATGATGTGTCATAAATGAATACAAGGTAAAACTAATGATAATCCAAAAGTACGTGGTTTAATGGTACCATTAAGGTCCATTAGAAACTTACAATGGTAACATAAGGCGGTTGAAAGATATGGTACCGCGAATGGTTTAGTTTAGCCTTTCGGTACTTGGTTGTGCCATCCCTTAATGATTTATTAATGCCGTGCTGGTTCTTATTTAACCCGAGGTTTGCGGTTTAACGACATGTTTAAATGGAGGACCTACTTCTAGAGAATGCCAAGCATTCTAGAGGGTTCCCTTTAAAACGCTCAGATTGGATGAAGTTATTGATTTTTTTACTTTTACTTTTTTCCAAGTTCATACCACATGTTTTCCGGATTAAAATCCGGATTCTAGGAATCGCGCTGTGACGCTTATAAAACTCACACTTAAATAGCTTTGCCCGATGTGAAGTGCAGTTGATGTCTCAGACGTCACATCTACTGGATAGAAGTATAACATTGCTGGATGCCTAAACTGATATGAAGACTATGTCGAAAAATAATAACCTAATGTATGTACTATCAGTTGGTTGTATTGGTTGTACGAAATAAAACGTATATGTTCCACTGCAGGCTTCGTAACCTTACTTTTTAATCACCCCTCGTAGAAACCCATTACATTTCGCATCATGGACCTACACACTTCGCGTGATCACTTCCATATCGGCAACACATACTTTAGAACATGATACCTCTTTCAGGCTTTTTTGGACTGTTTCCAGCAGGCAAACTGTTTTCCGAAATCGATGGTGTTTGTGTTGGCATGCGACTACTTACGAAATCTCTAAAGGGCATAGTTCGGTTTGATTGGGTTACAGAACGTAGCGTTCTGGGAGAATCTGGATACCGGTTCTGTAGAAATTTTCAGGCTCGTGTCGAAACCACGTCAGGACAGCCTTTTTCGCTTCCTCATTGGAGCCGAATGGTCCAAAAAGGTGATATCGCAATGGGAGAGATCCGGGCTGTATGAAGGATATGGTAAGATGTTCCGTCAGTGTGTCCATAGTCAGTTTGGCTGTGTGTGTGGTCTGGCATTGTCTTGCAGAAAACAAATACCACTGATAAGAAGTCCTGGTCGCCTTTTCCTTAGTTCAGGCTTCCGGGACGTCCTCAAAATGTCACAGTAGTAGGGTGCATTTATGGTTCGGCGTTCTTCTAGAATACAGTCGCCATCACTTTCGTTGCCGACGGTGTCCTCTTGAATTTTTTGGTCGTGGTGAGCCAGTGTGTCGCCATGCTCGCACGCTTGCTTAGGGACCCATCTGGCACAGATCTTGTTGAATTTCAGCTTATTGTGGATGATGGTCTCCACTAGTGATGTCAAGATCCGGATAATTCAAGATCCGAATATCCGGATCTTTTTTTCGGACCTAGATCCGAGATCCGGATCTTGGTCAGAAATCCGAGATCCGGATCTTGGATCCGAAATCCGAGATCCGAAATTCGGATCCTGTATCAGGAAATTGTGTATATGCAAACTTTTTCTGAAAGCAGTTTATAAAGGCTTTTATTAAGTGTTAGCCTAGTCCTCTTAAGTCCTAATTAGTCTTAATACGCATCCAGCGAAAGAATCCGAAATCCGGATCCGATATCCGAGATCCGGATCCAACGGACATCACTAGTCTCCACACGGCCAGTGTGATGTTCAGTACTGAAGTCAATTCTCGCGCATGAATGCGCCTTGTCCCTTATCAGCTTTTTTGTTCGTGCGATGATGCCATCATGGACAGCAGTTGCTGGCCTTGCCTTATGATGTTCATTGCCGGTGGATTCTCCTCCTTCTTCAAACTTTTGGCACCGAGCAAAGACGGACGATCGAGACAAACATGAATCGGTGAACTGTCTTTGAAGTCTCTGATGAATTTCAGATGCCATTTTGTGTAAACAAACAATCGGTTGTCATGGCAACTGTACGAGTGGTGTTGCATTTGCATGACAGGCGGTAGTTGCCATCCCAACAATGAAAGTTTAGATTTTTGCAACAATGAAATTTACAAAAAAAATAAAGTCCAGATCTGGTATTGCGTGTTTACCTTTCTTATCGAGTCATAGGCGCATTGGTTGGGGTTCCAAAGACATTGTCTTCCATTAACGTCAATTCTCTCCGGCCGTTTCTTCACCCCCCAGAATGCGATAGTCTTGATGTACAGATCCCTAACAACATTGTACTCAGTCAGCGCTAGAATTGGTTTGGCGGTGAAGGTGTTCTGTTTAAATGTAAAAACAAGAAATAATAATATTAAAATAAAAAATTTTTAATTATGTTTTAATTAACTTAGTTATGCCATGCTGGTTGTTAAAAGGTGAAATCGACCCCCAGGTAATGTTTTTTTTAGTAATTAAAAGCGCGTGTACGTGTTTTTGTGTCGTGTAGCTTCAAATAACAGCGAATGCTAAAAGGGTTCAAATTAGGGTTAAAAGGGGTTGAAGTAAAGATGCTGTTAGCTTTGAGCGTAAAGTTTCTGGAAAGGCGAAGTAGTTGTTTTGTTATTGTTGTTCTTATGAATTGGGGATTACGTGTGGATATTAAGAGAGCAATTATCTCATGAAATCCTCACTTTTGTCATTTCGAACTTTAACAGGACACCTGATCCGTCTCGGCCGCCTTTGAAGGGCCGGTCACCGTCGTCCACAAAGAGCTTGCCTTCCGCAGTCGCGTTGTTGTCTAGCGCCACTATCAAGCGATATGGGTCCCTAGAAGAAATTCAAATCTTATTTAGAAAAAGATATATAATAAATTTAACAATTAATATTAGAAATGCGTGCCTGTTATACGACGTTATGTTGAACGTGCTGTGCATTGGAATGATGTGCCCTCCTCTTGCGTAGACGGATAAATACTTTCTTTGTATGGTGGTCTCTCCGTAAGGGATAAATTGTTCTTCTCCCTTGGAATATATAAAAAATAAAATTAATATAAAGCTTGGAACGCTTTTAATGTACAGGGTGAGTCAAAAGTCGCAGTACATGCTGTTTTTTCGAAAACCTTGCAGGAATATTCCAGGAAGTGGTCTATTTTTTACGGTATGTACCGAGCATGGCCGCCATCTTGAAATCGGCCATCTTAAATCTAAGTCAATTATTTTAAATGGAAAGGGGGTCGTGTGATATATCAAATAACATACGCATTTTCTGACAATTTCATTCCTGTAAACAGATTTGAAGTAACAGTTATGGTTCGAAAGTTACAACACATTTTGTTTGGAATTACAACACGTTTGAAGGCGCCGAATCCAATCGTCATGCACTCGCAGAAGGATTTCCGCAGATGGTGTCTGTTTTTGATTTTCTCTACATATACGAGTTGCTTTAAATGACCCCACAGATAAAAGTCAAGTGGTGTGAGATCAGGTGATCTGGGTGCCGGTGCTGGAGTATCTGAATCTTGAATGGATGCCATTGATGAGCATGAAGGATTCGTACGATCGATGACTGGCTGATTCCGTATTCTGCTGACAAACGTCGTGCGCTGCGTTGTGGGCTCTTGACGAAGGACGCCAAAACATTGTTGAGGTTGTCTCGTCAGTAGCACTTATTGGACGGCCAGAATTTCTTAATTAAACACCTCACAGTGTTGTATGAAATTGGAGGTCTTTCTGGGTGCTGGTTGAAATTAAAATCTGCAGCTATGACACGGAAACTTCGTTCTGCAGACATCAAAATGGCCTCAATTCTCTCCTCCGTGGTTCAAAGCCATCTTCAGTTACCTGCTACAAGTGAAACAAAATGTGTTGTAACTTTTGAACCATAACTGCTACTTCAAATCTGTTTACAGGAATGAAATTATCAGAAAATGCCCATGTTATTTGATATGTCACACGACCCCCTTTCCATTTAAAAAAATTGACTTAGATTCAAGATGGCCGATTTCAAGATTGTGGCCATGTTCGGGTACATACCGTAAAAGATAGACCACCTCACCCATACCTTACTGGAATATTCAGATTTCCCAATTTCTGCAAGGTTTTCGACTTTTGACTCACCCTGTACTAAATCTGAAAGTGCTTCATCATACGAAATTTGTTAATAAACGTCCATTTCAATACACCCCATTATAGCGTTCACTGTTCTGGATAACCACACGCACCTGATCCCCATTCGTCCATGCTCTCGCAGCCGGAGTACAATGAATGATCATTTGAAACCTAATATCTGTGATGATAGGAGGGTGCTGGCATATTTGTCGATCCCTTCTTCGAAGTCTTGACCAGTTGATGACACGTCTGGATGCCTCTTGAATTTTTTGATTTGAACTTCAGATTCGGATAGATCATCATCAAGATGATTTGACGATAATGTAAGAAGCGTATAATTGTCTAAGGTATACAAATACCGTTAAGCGTTCGTGATTCCGTTGTGACCTCCCGCACGAGAAACTATTAACTAGAACTTTACCTGCACAAACTATGATTATCCTGAGTGCCCCTATTCCATTAAAGATCATTATCTTAAGGGGATACCAAGCACCGCAGGCATCTATTTGCATCTGACCCCCAAATTGCTGACATAACATGGCACACCGTCAAACCTACCATTGGACCAAAACCAAACTATGATAAACAAGATTCAGGTTCGATCAAGCAAAGTTCCTTCCTCAACCAGACAAGATGACAAGATTAAGTTGGGGAAAGTTTAGTCCAGGGGATTGCAAAGCTAAGACATGATGGCAGGGGTGATCTTTGGCTTATGTAAAGTACCCCGACCTCTATAACTCGGAACTTCTGATAAACCTGCCATAATGGTGGCAGTTGACTCCATCGCTAGCTGGAAGGTTTTTCATAGTTGTCCATTGTCGGTCACACGATGTAGAGGGTGAGTCAAAAGTCACAGTACACCCTGTTTTTTCGAAAACCTTGCAGGAATTGGGAAATCTGAATATTTATAGTAAGGTATGGGTGAGGTGATCTATCTTTTACGGTATGTACCGAACATGGCCGCCATTTTGAAATCGGCCATCTTGAAGAATCTAAGTCAATTTTTTTTAATGGAAAGGGGGTCGTGTGATATATCAAATAACATGAGCATTTTCTGACAGTTTCATTTCTGTAAACTGATTTGAAGTAGCAGTTATGGTTTAAAGGCTACAACACATTTTGTTTCATTTTGTAGCAGGTAACTGAAGATGGCTTTGACCACGGAGGAGAGAATTGAGGTCATTTTGATGTCCGTGTCATAGCTGCAGATTTTAACAACTGGCACCCAGAAAGACCTCCAATTTTACAGAAAACTGTCAAGTGCTTAATTAAACAATTCCGAGTAACTGGGACTGGTTGACAAGGCACGGAGCGGCCGTCCAACAAGTGCTACTGACGAGACAACCTCAACAATGGTTTTGGCGTCCTTCGTCAAGAGCCCACAATCAGCCAGTCATCGATCGTACGAATCCTTCATGCTCCTCAATGGCATCCATTCAAGATTCAGATACTCCAGCACCTAGCAGAGGATGACCCAGACAGATTACCTGATCTCACACCCCTTGACTTTTATATGTGGGGTCATTTAAAGCAACTCGTATATGCAGAGAAAATCAGAAACAGACACCATCTCCAGCAACGCATTGAAGAAGCGTGTGCCGGCATTTCTGTGGAAATCCTTCTGCGAGTGCATGACGATTGGATTCAGCGCCTTCAAATGACTGTCCAACACATTAAATGACTGTAAACCTTTATGGAGAACAGTCCAGCGTGTAATTCCAAACAAAATGTGTTGTAACTTTTGAACCATAACTGCTACTTCAAATCTGTTTACAGGAATGAAATTGTCAGAAAATGCTCATGTTATTTGATATATCACACGACCCCCTTTCCATTAAAAAAATATTGACTTAGATTCAAGATGGCCGATTTAAAGATGGCGGCCATGTTCGGTACATACCGTATCTTACTGGAATATTCAGATTTCCATATCTTACTTTCCCGCCGCTATGATACCGTATTTCCGATCCTGTAACTTTCTACTTTCGGAAAATAGTACCCATTCTCGAATAATGGTGTGTTGCTAACATTTTGGATCTAGAAATATCCGGATCCGGGTCCGTATCCGGATTTCGGATCTCGGATATCGGATCCGGATTTCGGATCCTTTTGCTGAATGCGTATTAAGATTAATTAGGACTTAAGAGGACTAGGCTATCACTTAATAAAAGCTTTTATAAAAAGTTTGCATATACACAATTTCCTGTCTAGGATCTGATTTTCGGATCTCGGATCCAAGATCCGGATCTCAGATCTCGGATCCAAGTTCCGGATCTCGGATTTCTGACCAACATCCGGATATCCGGATCTTTTTTTCGGACCTAGAAAAAGATCCGGATATCCGGATTTTGACTTATCCGGATCTTGACATCACTAGGATGAATGATATTGCGTCTGTCCACTAATTGTTACAGCAGGTGCTGTGAAATTTCGTGTTAGAAATTGTCTAATTTGTAGTCGTGAAGAGAGTCTTAATGAGATGAATTACTAATGGCGTCACTTGAAGAACAACACATTTTGTGGGTCTCTTACCGTTCTAATGTCAAACCACCGTGAACGTGGCAGGTAGACGACCTCCCTGTTGCCAGGCTGCTTGACGAGCGGCGCGACGAGGAGGGCGCTTCCCCAGAGGAATTGGTCGCTGATCGCCAACGTTACGTTGTCCGTAGGGAACCTGCAAAGAGATGGAGTAAAGAGATTGGGGTACCTTTTTTTTCCTCTTCTCTTTCATACACCATTGTTGTGACGTCAATGAGATAATGACACCTCCCAAAGGGAGGTGGATATTCGCTTTTTGGAGTAAGTTCTTGTAACTTTGCCAAGTTGGCAAGTACGTGTTGAGCGAGTTGGGAATGCTCTTGGGGGTTTGTTCTGGATGGATTTGAAAGGAGTTGGATGGTGTTTTTCTTTGTGAAAATGTTCATAATAAATAATAATTCTCTAAATCTGCAATCCTGATCACGGGTTTTGATTTGTTTACTCGTTAGATTGGTCTCTTATTATGAATGTTATTTTATTCCATTCATTAATGATGATCTTTTGGTGAATGTCATTGGAAATGTCAAAAGGCCAGGGATCCAATTTCTTTGATTTTTTTGTTGTTGTACAAAATCTTGTTGTTTCTTTAGAATTCATTTATTGAAACTCAATTAGAGTAAAAATAAAAATTTCTTTTGTTTTTTGATGTCGATCGATTTGAGAACCACAAAACCTTTCGACATGTTTCTATGCGGAGATTGGGCGTAGGTTCATCATTTTTTTTATTATTATTTTTTATGATTATATCAATGCGAAAAAAAGAATAGTCAGCTGTTTTATGAAATTTTTGTAAGTTTTGATTACTTAATTTATTTTTTATTTATTTTTTGACGCGTGATGTCGTATGATTTTTTTTTTTTTAAAGACATATCATGGGGGGAGGGGGGTTGTTAATTCTTGTGTAGGATGTTGAATTTATTTTTGTTTTAGTGAATTGTTATGAGCTCCAATTAAGTGTTGTTTATTTTACGAGGGTGTTTTTCGTTTTGCAATAAAAACCAAACT
>JAHWFO010041171.1:687232-716933 GCA_023313115.1 Rhysida immarginata
ATCCAATTAGCTTATCCATTTAACATATCCAATTAGCTTATCCAAATAGCTTATCCAAACAGCTGTTGGATAATTAGCTTATCCAAACAGCTGGTTGATAATTAGCTTATCCAAATAGCTGTTTGATAATTAGCTTATCGTAATTGCTATTCAAATCACTTATCCAATTAGCTTATCCGTTTAGCATATCCAATTAGCTTATCCAAATAGCTGTTTGATAATTAGCTTATCCATTTATCTTATCCATTTAGCTCATTCAAATGACTTATCCAAATAGCTATTCAAATGGCTTTCCAATTAACTTATCCATATAGCTTATCCATTTAGTTTATTTGTACAATTAGCTTATCCATTTATCTGTTTGATAATTAGTTTATTCAATTAGTTTAAATATATTTGTTTCGGAATGCCATTTTGCTTCGCTAACCATGGACTTAAACCGTGGTCATCGAGCGTTTAAGTTAAACTGCCACTTAACGTCTGGTTAAGCCCTAAACTCTCTTGATGCAACGCAAAAAATTTTAAACGGGACTATAACGAAGAGTTAATTTTAACTGACGTTGTTGCAACCGGCCGTTAGAGTTGTTTAGGGACCCCATCTGGCACAGATCTAATTGAATTTCAGCTTATCGTGGATGATGGTCTCCACACAGCCAGCGCTGATGTTGAGTATTGAAGCCAATTCTCGGATGAAGGCACCAGTATCTTTGATGATGGAGTGTCTTTGAAGTCTCTATTGAATTTCAGATGCTTTCAGTTGTTCGTTGTGGAGAAACTTGATGATGATTCGTTGTTCCACTTTAGTCGATACATGGCTGTCCGCCATTTTGTTTAAACAAACAATCGGTTGTCATAGCAACCGGAGGAGTGGTGCTGCATTTGCATGACAGGCGGTCGTTGCCATCCCATCAAAGTTTAGATTTTTACAAGAATGAAATTTACAAAAAATAAAGTCCAGGTCAAATTTGAACGCCCCTCGTGTCATGAACTGAAACTGCAGACATTGGGCACATTCTAAGTTTCACATTTGAATTTGACGATGGGCACATTCTAAAATATCACACCTCAGAATTCCGACAGACACTTTAGTCAGGGTCGTCCAAGGGTCACTACTCCCAGACAAGATCGTGACCTTGCTCTACCTGTCCGTAGGAACAGGCAAAGCACAGCCAGGGACATTGTCAGATACTGGTGCTAAGTTCCTAGGCAACCTGTATATAAGAGACTCCACGGAATTGGCCTGTATGCTCGACCATAGGCACGGTTGGCTTGGTGCACCGAAAAATAGGGGAGTCAAGTCATGTTCTCCATGAGTTCCGTACAAGTTAGACCTGATTCTCGTCGTGTGGGACACGGTCCAGCCCCGCTAACATCATTGAACATGACTGGGCGGGCATGATGATGGGCTCCCGTACATCGCTACAAATTAGTGATGTCCGTTGGATCCGGATCTCTGATTCGGATCTGATAATATCCGGATTCGGATCTAGAAATATCCGGATCCGGATTTCGGATCTCTGATATCGGATCCAGATTTCGGATATCGGATATCAGATCCGGATTTCGGATCTCGGATATCGGATCCGGATTTCGGATCCTTTCGCTGGATGCGTATTAAGACTAATTAGGACTTAAGAGGACTAGGCTATCACTTAATAAAAGCTTTTATAAACTGCTTTCAGAAAAAGTTTGCATATACACATTTCCTGTCTAGGATCCGATTTTCGGACCCAAGGATATGTGTCCGAAAAAAAGATCCGGATATCCTGATCTTGAATTATCCGGATCTTGACATCTCTACTACAAATCCTTCGACTACATAACTGGCCAGGTGTGTCATATGACTACATAGACCGCATCGGGATGTCATACCTGGAACTGAGGACATCGAGCGCATGAATTGGAAATCCCGGTTCCTGGACCTAAACCCATCGAGCACGCATAGGATGCTCTTGGAAGATCACGAGTACTCCTCTGCAAACACTGCAGGACCTGCGAGCATCAATGCTCCAGGAATGGGATGGCGGGGAACCACACAGTTTACAAAACTAGAGAGGGGGGGGGGGGCCGCTACAAGTTTTTGTGTCCATAAACTTTTTATATTCTGCAACGGTGATGCCACCTTTATGTTTAATGAGGAATTGTGTTTACATGACCTAGAGACTAGTTTGGTGCTGATCAGAGGGTTCCCTTCTGCAAATCCGGTTATCGAGCGACCCCGAAATGGCCGTTTCTTATTTATGGAGTTCGAAAATAGTGATGATACAGCAGCAGTGCTCTTGCAGCTGACCAGGGAATTGTAAAATTTATTTTCTAAGGGAATTGTTGCCATTGCTCTCGGTGTATCTAAGTTGTTACAAGTTTGTTATGCCTTTCGTGATGGATTATCCTTTTCGTGAATGGGCTTACAGAGTCCTCCGCCGCGTTAGGTTGTGGGTCGAAGATCTGACGAATTGGCGTCCGGAAGGGACGAAACATGTGGCACGCGATTGCCGTGGAAAATCGATCGGCCTGAAATCGATCACTCATCCTGACAGAGGGAAAAGGTTAAAATTAGCAAACCCCCTCTGGGTTCTCGGTTCGGATATCTCCAAGTTCATCTGCAGCTGACTTTGTAATAGAAAAACATGTGTTCTTTATGAAAAAGGGGGGGGGTCTTCACGTAGGGGTAGTGAGGATTTTTTTTTTTTTCCTGGATATATAAATTTGATGTTTTGTTTCAAAGAGAGATTGACGCATCGATCGCTTACCCTCGTGTACTGCTGGATGACAGCTTCCGGTGTGGGGCCGAGAAACACGAAAAAATCCAAGACGCCCCCTGTGGTGCGGAAAACAACTGCCGGCTCGGGTTGCAGGACGACCTCTGCGAAAAGGGAGGGAAAAGTTTGTTAACTGTTCACTTAGAGGGAGTGGTGAAAACTGGGTTCTTATGTTACAAAGTAATTATTAGTAGTATGCTGGAAAGTAAATTGAGAAAAAATAGTTGTGCAAGCAGAAGTTCTTTTCCATTAAAAGCAGAAAATTGGGGCGCTGTGAGCAACCTTCGAAAATAGCTTTTGGTCATTGAAGATGAGACGTACGTCCCTTATGATCCAGCAGAAGTACCAGGAAGGCATTTTTACACTCCCGACACATTGTTTCGTACATCATAATTTATTTCAACTGAGCCACGCACTGATCCTATAGTCTAGTCCCGCTATCTATGAACTAAAAATGAAGTGCGCATGCTCAGTCTCTTGTTGCAATTCACACTCTGCTCTCGAGGTCTTGAAGCATTCATTACTTGGTGCGGTCTAGCAGTCGCCGTTTCCTCTATCGACGACCGCCTGGGAACTTCGATGACCACTGGGTCACTCACTTGCTCAGTCTTTCAATAGTCAGATAGAAAGAGGCAACAAATAAGCGAAGTGGGGGCCACCTCCATTCAAAAACGGTAGTTGCGCGTGACGTCATCTTAGCCAGACCGAGGCCAACGAGAGACAGGCGCCAGGGCACTCAAAAGTCACATGATCATCGGGGTCGGGACTTTTGATGATCATGTGACTTTTGAGTGCCCTGGCCTGTCTCTCGTTGCCCTCGGCCAGACCCGTAGCCGACGAAAATGCAGGCCGGGACACTAAAAAGTCACATGACCAAAGTAGATCGAGCAACAATCCAACCATCATTGTTTCCATCTTAGATTTGAATAATCAGTGAAAAACAATGAAGACTGGATGGTTGCTTGATCTACTTTCGTCATGTGACTTTAGTGATGTCCGTTGGATCCGGATTCGGATCTAGAAATATCCGGATCCGGATCCGGATTTCGGATCCTTTCGCTGGATGCGTATTAAGACTAATTAGGACTTAAGAGGACTAGGCTATCACTTAATAAACTGCTTTCAGAAAAAGTTTGCATATACACAATTTTCTGAAATAGGATCCGAATTTCGGATCTCGGATCCTAGATCCGGATCTCAGATCTCGGACCCAAGATCCGGATCTTGAATTATCCGGATCTTGACATCACTAGACTACTTTAGACCCTTGCAACGGTTGTGCGGGAAAATTGCAGGGTGTTGGCTAGATCTGATACTGAGTCTGGCACCAACAATCATCCCCCGTTCAATTGCGGATAGCTCTCGGCGTGCTGCCATTTCTGCAGCTAGTTTTGCTTGACAATGATTGCTCAAAAAAAAATGTCGCTCTTGGAAGTAATCCAAATGTGCACTGTCCTACAAAAATTAATTGAATGCCAAGAACTGCTGGAAGGTTTTGTAAATTTTGTAAGTTTTTGCAATTTACTTTCCGGACATGGTAAAATCTTACCCATGGCATTGCTGTTACGCAAGAATATGCCGCTCGCTCGGCCATCGTCTTCAAGGATCATCAGGAATGGGTGGGTTCCAAAACCATCTTCTAGAAGCCTCTTGGAAGAGAAAGTTATATACATAAAATTTTGGAATCACGTGGATCATTTTTAAAGTTATCTATTCCATTATCTTATTTTAAATTAATAAATAGGAAAAAGGAGAAGCTCTGCTCTTACTTTAAACCCATTTTGAATGGAAACTGTTTCGAACGTTCGTTTAATTGGGCTATTTAGTGAGGAAGGGAATTTGACGCTAAGCAGGCGAGATCTATTCACGCGCGAGCTTGTTACCCTTTCGTCGCGGTCCCGCCGTTTGCAAGCCATCAAAAGAGATTTATTGGTTTTTGTATATTTCTATGTCCATATCTGAATGAACAGGCACCAGAAGTGGCTTAGGAAGGCGTGCGTGAAATTGCTTGCCGGGATTAATGAGAGCACGCGCGATCCTCTCAAAAAGGTTAGGGCTTGTTAATTGGTGTTTATTAATCTTAATTAGCAGTAATTACTGTCTCACGGGTTAGACTCGTCGGCTCTCTTCGCTTGCGGGAGTTCTTTCAACTTGTTTTGTTTTTCCTCTTCTGTAGAGATAAGGTATGTCCTGCAAAGTTTGTAATTTCCACCAAATTGCTCTCCAGTAGGAGAGAACAAGGTACAGTAGACAAAGTACAGGGTGAGTTATGATGGCAACTGATATTGAGTGTATGTCGATCATGATCGCCATCTTGGATGTAAGTCTAAATTTTTAAATGGGAAGGGGGGCATGTTGCATGTCAAGTAACACTACCTCGAGCTCAGTAATTCAGTGGTGTAATTATTTTTTGTCTACCTTGTAGGGTGTGGAAGTTATGAGCGCCCAAAGTTGGAAAATTGCCATGCTACAACACGTTCTGTCAAGGGGCGTAGGTCAGGGGATCTGGCCGGCCATTCCACGGGACCACGGTGACCAATCCACTTCCTTGGAAGTTGTTCATCCCACCATTCACGCACACCATGTCCGCAGTGTAAGATGGGAAGGTGCCGTCCGCGTGCAGTATGAACGGAAACACATGTTCCTGAAGCAGCATCAGGTACTGTTGCGCCGTTGTCAAGGAAAAATGGCCCAATGATACGTCTGTCTCATATGCCAGTATCAAGGTAATGTAATTTTCCAACTTTGGGTGTTCATAACTTCCACACCCTACAAGATAGGCAAAAAACAATTGCACCACTGAATTATGGAGCTCGAGCTAGTGTTATTTCATATGCAACATACCCCCCTTCCCATTTAAAAATTTGGACTTGAATCCAAGATTGCGGCCTATCTCTCAATATCAGTTGCCATCATAACTGATCAGGTGACTTTTTCGGACCGGGACCTGTCTTTCTAGTTGGATGCGGATCAAAGCCAACTAGAAAGACAGGCCGGGCCACTTAAAAGTGACATGGTAAAACCGCAAGGGAGTGTTATGAATTGCTAAAACAATGTGAGCTTCTGGAGATTGGATGCTGCACCACGACAACGCTCCAGCACACGTAGCGCACATCGTGCAGCAATTCTTGGCAAAACATCACATCGCTCAGTTCAGCCAGCTTCCCTACTCACCTGACCTAGCTCCGTACGACTTCTTCGCTTTTCCGAATGCGCTCAAAGGACGGAGATTTGAGGATCCTTGCGTATTCAGCCACGTTATCGCGAAACGGCCAGGACTTTCCACCGAGGGCGTCATCCTCCTTCACGAAAACGCGCGACGGCGGAGCTCTTGGCTGGGCTAAATGCGTTGCTTATTTTGAACGTGACTAAACTTTTATGTGAGTTTCAACCGTATTTTTTTTTTGTAGCCTGAATCCGGATACTTTCCGGACAGGCCTCGTATACTCGTAAGCAGTTTTGGGCATGGGTCATTCCCTGGAGGAACTTATTGGAATTAGGAAGTACATTTCTGAGTTAGATGCATTAGAGCTTATGTTACCTGCATTGAATCCAAGGGCCTCGACCATAAGGTCCAGGTGCGCCAATTCAAGTCGTGACGTAGTTGGTCTCTTCTGAGGGCGCCGAGCCCGAACACGTTGGACGACGGCAGCCGGACTGGGAGCTGCAAGAACTGCGACGAGAACACGAATCCAGGGTTGCGGCTGTCGAATCTAATAATTAAAATTGGAAATTTGTTGTTGTTAATTTGATGTGCATCCCAGAAGGAGGAAACTGAGGTCGCTTAGTAAAAACTGTAAACTCAAATCTGAATCCTCGTAAATATGGAGGCAATGAAGAAGCGTGGGGGGGGGTCTGTCTCTGAGATTTGATTTGTCGATTCAGTTAACAAAGTTTAGCTTTTCGAGGAAGTCGTTTTGGCCTGGAACAAATTACTCTTAGCACGCGACTTTTTTTTTATGTATATATTTTATTCCTTTTCCAATTAAAAAAGAGGCGTGGCAGGATTGGGTTTCTTCGCGGGCAATTAAGCAGCGAGGTTATGGGAGATGAAAGAAGGAATTGGATTGGTCTATTTATAGAGCAATGGTTATCAATCACGCGACAACTTCTTCATGAGCTTTCTTAATCACAGACCAATAATTAAAATTTAAATAATAATAATTTAAAAAATATTTTTGAGCGAGACTCGCTATTCCGGAAGGATCGATAATCCGGAAAGCGGGTATATAAATTGCCAATTAAGATGTGTAACCCTTTGTTTCCTTTAATCGCGCTGGATTTTGACTGGATTTGTTTGAGCTTTCCAGATAAGTGCGAGGGGAGAAAGATTTTTGGAATCGATTTTCATTGAAGCTTGTTTAAAAGGCCGTTTACGTGCGCGCGCGCTTTCACCGTCTATTCAATTAGCAAACACCTGGACAGTTTTAAGGGAAATTTGGCGTTATCACGTGACGTAAATTTAATTTCCTAATGGCGAACGTTGAAGAAAGGAAACTTAAGATTTGTTGTTGCCAACACGCTCTCGCGTGAGCTCAGGTTGTAGGCTTTTTTGAGTGGGTACTTAGTTCTATGTAAAAGAGTTCTTCAATATGTGCACAGGATCATAAATATCTGATGTTTTAAGATGTATGACGACATGGGCTCAATCTTGAATTCCGCCATTTTGAATGGAGGGCGATTTCTTCAAATGGGAAGTGGGTCTCGCGACATATCAAACCACATGAGAATTTTCTCAGAAATTCATTCCACTTGTCGGATTTGAGATATCTATCACGATTTGGCAGATATCGTTACCGAATGTATGCATGGCAACCTATTTCCTCAATTCGTTTTACTTGTTTCAAAATCGGACAATAATACAAGGGGATGGCAAAACTACCGCCTGTCATGCAAATGCAGCACCACTCATCCGGTTGCCATGACAACCGATTGTTTGTTTAAACAAAATGGTGGATAGCGACGTGTCGACCAAAGCGGAACAACGAAGAACGAAGATGTAAAAACATTGAAATTCATCAGAGACTTCAAAGACAGTTCACCGAGTCATGTTTGTCCGAGACTCTACCGGTAATGAACCTCATAAGGCAAGGCCAGCAACTGCTGTCAATGATGGTATCATCGCGCGAACAAATGAGCAGATTCATGTCAGCCGAGAATTGGCTTCAGTACTGAACATCGGCACTGGCAGTGTGGAGACCATCATCCACGATAAGCAACTGAAATTCATCAAGATCTGTGCCAGATGGGTCCGTAAGCAACTCTCTGAAGATCACAAAACCACACGGGTGGAGGTCTGCTCCATGCTGCTGCAGCGATATGATTGGGAAGGTGGCAGCTTCCTAAGGTGCGATGTGACCACCGATGAGACATGGATTCATCACCAATGTCAGTTAGTTGCACCACTGAGTTGCACCACTGCCATGCTATGAGGTGTCGTCTGCTGTTCACCTACCCCCTTCCGCGGCTATATGGGAAGCTTGAGTCATTGGCCGCTAGAGGGCTGACGACTGCGAATACTCCTGAGAGCAAGGGTACGAGCATGGAGTGGCGACACACTGACTCACCACGACACAAGAAATTCAAGATGACACCGTCGGCAACGAAAGTGATGGCGACTGTATACTGGGACATCAAGGGTATCATTCATGTCGATGTTTGGAAGAACGTGGAGCCATAAATGCACCCTACTACTTTGACATTTTGAGGACGTTACTAAGGAAAAAGCGACCAGGACTCCTTACCAGTGGTGTTTGTTTTCTGCAAGACAATGCCAGACCACACACAGCCAAACTGACTATGGACATACTGACGGAACTCAAATGGGGCATCTTCCCACATCTTCCATACAGTCCGGATCTCTTTCCTTGCGGCTATCACCTTTTTGGACTATTGAAAGAGGTGGTTTCGACATCAGCTTGAAGATTGCTACAGATCCGGTATCCAGATGCTTCCAGAACGCTGGAAAAATGTGTAGAGAAGCAAGGAGAGTTATTTGAGAAAAAATTGGTGTGTGTGTGTGTGTATTTTGTAGTTTCCTGATTTTATAAAAAAATAAAGTCCAGATCAAATTTGAACGCTCTCGTATGAAGCCTTTGAAACAGCACATGTAGTAAACTTTCAACGACGATAGCGCCCAAACCGTACCAGATAGCTGAAATCGGATGAGTGAAATGAATTTTTGAGAAAGTGCGCATGTTGATTGATATATCACAAGCCCCACTTTGGGTTGAAAATAATAGGCCTTCATCCAATATGGCGGTTTTTAAAGTTCATGTACCTCATTTCAGATTGCTGTTTAATTTTTAGTTAGTTTTCGAAAAAGGTTGTACTGGGGGCTTCTGGACCACCTTGTGTAGGTAGGCCTATTATTTCAGTCAAGTCGGGAGATGAAAAGGTCTCCATCGATTTTTAATTGTACCGTTTTCAGTAACTTTTTAATAAATGTCATTTTGATTAAAAATTTTCTATTTAACATGGGGTGTCGGTTTGGAAATTAGCCTCGTTTACAGGGCAACCGTTTTCTGCAACGCTTTAAGGGGAAAATAGGAAATTTTTCATTATTTATGTCAAAAAAAAATCGATAGATGTCGCAGTATGCGTGAGCGTATTTAGCTTTCAGATGATGCTAGTACAGGAAACTGAGCAATGTCTAAACCATAATCTGGCTATAAAAGGTTGACACCAATCAATTCTTAATTAATTTATACCAAAATATGTGGGATGTAGAGTACATAGATTGCGTTTTAAGATCTCGTTGGCTCCCATAAAACGAGAATTATACGAATTTAGGATTAACTCATTTAGAATTTGCGATTGCGTTCACTGTGAATTATTAGCTTTTTTATGGGATGAAGCGAGGCCTTTGCTGCCGACGCACCGAGACTGCGATCAATAAGGAAGGAGCTTTGGAGAAAGGGTAAAAGTGGAAGGAAGGAATTCCTTCGCTGGGAGTATATATGATCTCTGGGCCTCATTCTGTTGTTGGAATTGAAACAGTTGTGACACAAGCTAAACGTCGCAGAATGTGATATAAGTGATACGCTGGGAAGAGACGATTGCTTTGTATTGGAATGTAGGAATGGACTTCCACAACTTAACTTAGCCTCAACAAACCAAATCTCCTTCTGTGAGACTCTCACTAATTTTGCATAAAATTGCACTAAAGGTATATCAGAAACAAGCATTTACATTGTTGCCGCTAGATGGCGACATTGTAGAGACTAATGAAGTGGGTTAAAAACGTGATTTAACAGACGTCCAAAGATTCTGGTCGCTTAAAGTTATGGTATACCACACAATAAGTGATTCACCGAAAGGTTATGTTAGGTCGTCAACGGTTACTGGATCTTAATCAGAAATCCACTCCGATGGCCTCTGAACGTCCAATTGGCCATATATGCATTATATGGTATTGAGTACAGACATAGAAACCTTCTGGAAGCCTTTGCTCGCTGTAGCGAACGAGATCTTCAGTTTGTGGAAATTGACAGACAGCCACCACATGATCACATATTAGGCCTAAGGGGAAGTCAATATGGTACAGGTGACCGGGAAAGTCGCCATCTTGGATGCACCGTAAGGTTTTTAAATGAGAAGGGGGTCATGGGGCACGTGACTTCGGGCTAGAATTTCCGAAGGAAAACAATGGTGCAGTCCGTTTGTTGATATCTTAATTCGTTCAACAGTTACAAGCATTCCAAATGGCAATTCTCACTGTCGTTCCACTTAATTGTCTAGAACCCTTAGCAGAGTGTCCGATATTCATAAACTTCTTGAAGAACCGGGCAACACTAACGTGGGACACAGGTTGTTGATCAGGGTGGCGTTCACTGCATTCCGCTGCTACAGACCTTGCCCTCCTCCCTTATCAACTCTGTGGTTAGTGGTATGCTTTAGCACCTGCAACAAAGAGTAGATGACAGTGTGAATCGCCATTTGGAATGCCTGTAACTGTTGAACGAATTAAGATATGAACAAACGGACTACACCATTGTGTTTCTTGGGAAATTCTAGTCCGAGATCATGTGCTGCATGACTCCCTTCCCATTTAAAATCTTACGGTGCATCCAAGATGGCGGCTTTCAAGATGGCCGCAGTCCCGGCCACCTGCACCATAATGACTTCCCTTTAGGCCTAATATGTGGTCATTTAGTGGTTGTCCGTCAATTTCCACAAACACGAATTGTACAAGGGGTGGTAACGGGCTTATGGCCCACCTTGTAGATGCCGTTTTGGTTTGGGACAAGATAAAGAGCATGATGGAGACTTTATCTTGCTGAACTGTCCTTCGCCGGATTCAATGTTCCAGTTGAACATATGTTGGATGAAATCGAATGTGGCATCAAGTTAGCCCTACAACGTTGTTACAGTTGATCGGATGCGATAGGATATTTTCCCAAACCACCAACTGATATGCCATAGGGTCCATGCCAAGATGAAAGACAAAAGATGGCCTGATGATGTATTGAGTGGGTGATCGTACGTAATAAACTGCCTACTGGGTGTTTTATACAGGGTAGGGGGTCCCCCACTCCAAGCCGATTGCGGGTTTTTGTGTAATAACTTTAACAATGACGAAGATATTGTATGGTATTGGTCGAAATGACTATTTCAAAAACTTAGACCAATCGGGATCGGGATTTTGGGATTGGTCCAGAATCTCCGTTTTCCTGTTACTTGTTGTACCGAAATTTTCAACACACTTCTCTTGCTTTGCACAAAATATGATGACATGTGCTGAAAGTGACCACCATCCGCGTTCAAGGAACACTTACTTTCGAGTTTCTTCACCAAAGGCCAGATGGTGGGCTTGGTGCATGTCTGTTTCCGCACTCACAGCAATTTCCAGATCATAGGACTCATTTTATTAGGTTATAGCTCTCTGACTCGATTATATGAATACAGTACTTCGTAGATAAGTTGTACGACCCATCTTCAAGTGTTTACGAATCCCCGACTCATCTAACAGCGCTCAACACGGCTTTACGAGCCAAGTCATAGGAAATGGGAATCATTTCCGGCAACGATACGAAATCAAGTTACGAAAACAATCATTTCCGTGTGTAAACTTGTATATATCGTGTGAAAAAAATGTGTAAATTTATGTAGATATTTGTGTAAGCTTATGTAAATATCTATACACGTGTGTAAATAAGCTGTACAGAGTTGTACATAAGCGTAAACCTGTGTAAATAGGTGTATAAACATGTGTAAAGTTGTGTAAATATTCTATACAGATGTGTACAAAAGTGTAAACTTGTGTAAATAAGTGTATAGATGTATGTAAACTTGTGTGAATAGATATATACCCGTGTGTAAATTTGTTTTTATTGTGTATACACGTGTGTAAAAATGAATATATAAGTGTAAATTTGTGTAAATATGACTATATACCTGTAAGTGTGTAAGTAGCTGAGAAAATATATAAATATGTATGTAAAAATGTGTAAATAAGTATATACGCGTATAGTAAACATTCCGTTAATGAGTCTTAATTCTTGTACAGTCGAGTCAATTGACCCAAGAATGGCGACTCGGAAATTCGGGTCAAACAACTCTTACTGATATCTGTGTCCAACGACTCTCTTAAATGGGTCGTATTGGAAGAATCATATGACACTCACAAGCGGGTCATATTAACCGCATATTGCTGTGAGTGCGGAGTTTTCCAGGAACATCTGTCGACATGCCTATATTGTGTCTTTTCTACTGTCCCGCGCATTAACGCAAACCCGGGTTCGGCTTGCAGTGGGACACAGTATATAAGTATGTAACTCACACTAAGGGTATGTCATATACGTTGGCTGCCGTGAAGACCCGTCTCCTGACGATGACTCCGAACTGGGGAAAGTTCCTCCAGACGACGTCGTAGGTCTTGTTGAAGAGGTCGGCGTCCACCTCGATTGGCGGGTCTTCGGGTACCTCGAAGCGTGAGGAATTTTTATCGTAAAACTAAAAGAAGAAACAAAAGAGGTTGTTGTTGTTGTTGTTGTTATTATTATTAATACAAATATTAATACTAACTCTTTGATGTAATTGAAACATTGTCGTCTGCTTCGGTGCTTTTAAGTTGCGCATTTTAATGGTGTAATTTAGGTCTCTAATTGCTATAATTACGCACACTCAACCCTTCCGTTTCATCATTTATTTATTTATTTATTTTAATGTTTTAAAAGGGTTTTTAACATGCCAAGGTTCGCTTCGAGTCTTTGGACATTGCACTTCCTTCTTTTTCTAAAAATACGATTTCTAATTATACGTGGTGTAGTAAACGCGTTTTTCTTTCTTGAGCTTCCATTATGCAGTTTGTTTGTCGTGACGGACAGGTTGTGGGAGGAGGGAAGTGCCTTCCTTTTTTATTTTTTTGGAGCGCTTCCAGAAAAATTTGCGTTTGAGGCGCCTGTTAAAAGCACCGAGTTCTGCTTAACATCATCATAAGTCGGAGAGGAGAAAATTGCGATGAAAAGTCGATAGATGTGTCAATCAAAGGGTAATTTTTTTATTTTGAGAGCATCTGATTGTAGTGGATGTCGAGAATGAAGAGGCGAAGACCTTGTGTTAGGAAGGAAATGGGAAGCGGATGAAAAGTTTTAAACGCGTTGCTCAAGTTTTGTCGAGGTTTTTTTAATTTCGTTTGGCGACGATGATGGAAAATAGCTTCGAGGCTCTATTGTTTGTGGATACGACCAGACTGTCTTTAAGACTGGTTTCAATAGATACGAGTCAACCTAAGTAATACAGGGTGTTTCAAAATGAATATCGGGGTTTTGAGTAGTGATGTCAAGACCTAGGTCTGAGATCCGGATCTTGGATCCGAGATCCCAGATCCGAAATTCGGATCCTATATCAGGAAATTGTGTATATGCAAACTTTTTCTGAAAGCAGTTTATAAATGCTTTTATTAAGTGATAGTCTCTTAAGTCCTAATTAGTCTTAATACGCATCCAGCGAAAGGATCCGAAATCCGGATCCGAGATCAGAAATCCGAGATCCGGATCCAACGGACATCACTAGTTTTGAGGCTTCATAGTATTTAGAATACCGGGTGTTTCATAGGCTATGACCAACTTATTAGTTGAATAACTCGTCAACAGGTGAGCTAGTGTCGTGAAAGTTTGTACACATATGCAGGGAGTCAAAGGAAACGGGTTAGGCTTATTTTCGACGAATACAGTACTGCAGTTGTTTACGCCGAAATGTCTCGATATTCAGTCGAAGACTTTTTATCATTGTGACCAGAGCCCTGCTGAAACACTCAGGGCTGAAACCTATCGACTCGATGTGTGCCGTGTGACGAACGCTGCTCACATTGAACACTCGTAGGAAAAAATGCCTGAGTTGCTCTTGCTCTTTCATTTGAAGTATTATTTATAAGTTAAATGCATTAAATACTACGAAGGCTCAATATTCATTTTGAAACATCTTGTATTACTTTCCTATGGAATATGGTTGAATATTCCGTACCTCCCCTTTGAGAATATACGTACTAAACCTCCTACTAATCTAGCTTTACGCTACCTATTAGTGATGTCCGTTGGATCCGGATCTCTGATTCGGATCTGATAATATCCGGATTCGGATCTAGAAATATCCGGATCCGGGTCCGTATCCGGACCTCGAATATCGGATCCGGATTTCGGATCTCTGATATCGGATACAGATTTCGGATATCGGATATCAGATCCGGATTTCGGATCTCGGATATCGGATCCGGATTTCGGATCCTTCGCTGGATGCGTATTAAGACTAATTAGGACTTAAGAGGACTAGGCTATCACTTAATAAAAGCTTTTATAAACTGCTTTCAGAAAAAGTTTGCATATACACAATTTCCTGTCTAGGATCCGATTTTCGGATCTCGGATCCAAAATCCGGATCTCAGATCTCGGATCCAAGTTCCGGATCTCGGATTTCTGACCAACATCCGGTTCTCGGATCTCGGACCTAGGTCCGAAAAAAAGATCCGGATATCCGGATCTTGAATTATCCGGATCTTGACATCACTACTACCTATCTACCCAATCTACCTAATCAAACATACCAATCTAATGTCATTATCATAACCTAACCTTCCTAACATAAGACTCGTTCGCACTAGCCAAAAGAAACTAGTTCTATCAGAGGTACCAGTTTTATCAGTGAAGTGCGAACAAAACTGGGTGTAAGAAGAACTAGTTCTTTCGACTCTGGAACTGGGGTTGGAAAGTGCTTGTTCATGCAAAGACTTCTGGGTAGTTTTCCCATAAGTCTTCGCGAATAGCGATACGATCACGGATTAAAAATACACAATGGCTACTGAAAAACAGTGTTCCCAATCTCAAACAAATCAAGAAAAGTGGAAAGATGGCGAAACTAATCATTAATCATTCCAGGGCACGCTCTATTTGTTGTGTCTGGAACTGGATTTCCACCTCTAAACAGGATTTCCAGTGTGAACAGGAGGATGATAAAACTAGTGTTCAATTAGAACTGGTTCACCTGGAACCAGAAAAGAAACTAGTTCTATTTGTAACTAGTTTCGTAGTGCGAACGTAGTCATACACTGAGTTACCAGTTTATTAGGAACACCCATGACTATGCAATTACTGCGTATCAGTTGGTCACGTGACAGTCGGTACCGATATAATGGTTTGACCGTCACCGTGGGGAATACAAAGGATCTGAGCGACTTCGAGCGCGGGATGATAGTTAGTGCCCGGCGGGGTGGACTGAGTTTTTTCCGAACAAGTATTTCAAGGACTTACCAGGAGTGATTGAACAACCAAAAATCAACCAGCCAGAGACAAGCCTGTAGTCGCAAACGACTCGTCAATCCAAGCAAAGATGGGCTACAGTAGTCCGGGTACTTTTGATCTCCACCCAAAACCGCAAAAAAAAACGTCTCTAATTTGCCCGTGATCACCAACACTGGACCGTCGACGACTGGAAGAATCCATGGAGATGGTCGACGCAGAATTTGGAGGCAACAGCATGATGCGATGGACCCCGCCTGTCTGATTTCCACTGTTCAGGCTAGCGGAGCCTCTCTAATGGTCTGGGGAATGTTTTCCTGGTATACTCTTGGCCTTAATGAACATTGTTGCCGACCACGTTCATTCCTTCATGGACACTTCCAGCAGGATAATGCTCCGTGTCAAAAGGCTCGTATGGCCATGAAATGATCCCAGAAGCACGATAATGAATGTAACTTATTCCTCTGGCCACCACAGTCCTCGGATTTGAACCCAAGTGAACATTTTTGGGATGAGCTGGAACGGGCTGTTCGAGGGGTGTTCCTAATAAACTTGACTCTTCGGAGAAGGCGACCTTAGCCCACTCGTCTGTGGCCCAATGGCGGTGCTTACGTGCAAAGTCTAGGCGTCGCTGACGATGACCCCTGGTCAACATGGGTGCAGCAACCATGCGTCGACTGTTCAGGCCCATCCGTAGCAGGGTGTGTTCAACGGTAATGTCGGATACACGTCTGTTGGCACCACTGTTGAATCTGGTGGTCAGTTGATGGATTGTGGCTCTCCTGTCACCTTTTACGAGTCGTCGTTGGCTCGTGTCCTAGACATTTATTTGTATTAGGGATCTTTTTATGCACTTTCCAACTTACACGATTCTAGAACTGTACAGTGTACTGCGTGTGCTCACTAGAAAACGGTGCTTTACTCATGGCATCAGGTATTGTTTGCTTCAATTTTATTGTGTTCTTAGATTTCCTTTGACGTGGTGGAATGTCTGTCGGAACTTGCCTGTGCAACCCTTGATTACGTTTAGGCGGCCCCCCCCCCCAATTAATGACCATGTGTTAAGACCAATGAAATTTTGCCCCAGTAGATGCAAGAATATTTCCGCCAATGTAATCGAATTAGGAGATGGCCTGCTTCGAATAATGAACGTTATTACCCGGAATGGAGGCTGATAGCAGAAACGCATTTCGCATCTCTTTTGCTCTTGAAAATCAATTTTGGGGTAATTTTGGATGAGCTGCCAATTTTCGTTCTTTTTTTTTTTAAATCCGCGCACAAATCGAAGAGATTGAAGAAACGCGGGAAATCCAATCGATATGCATCGCCTAATTAATTGAATTAATTTGAGTGTAGGGGGTGCTCATTTCTTAAGGTCTAAGATTTGGGAATGTATAGGACTTGCCTTAACTTGGACGGTGTATCGACTGATGTAACGGACGTGCAGCGATACGGTGTCGACGTCCTGGCCGAAGAGCGTCCCGTTGGCCGCCCGCCGCCTCAGCGTCAGGCGTTGACCAAACTCGTCGCTTTCGCCGTTGTCGAGCGCCTCGTAGCCGTGGCCTTTCGGGAACACGCAGGACGGCTCGCCGCTTATGTCGCTCGGCGTCCAATCGCATCTGCAATAGTAAAGATAGAAATATTATTATTATTAGCGGAGAAATAAAGTCGCTGTGTAAAAGTTAGCATAGCTAAAGTACATACACACACACTCCAGCGCACGCGCACTACTTGCTATCACATCGCCTACACTTTTATGGGATATGCAAGGCATCCTATTCGCGGGTTAGCCGTCATTGTGAAACGTTGACTAAACTGAGTCGTGCTATTCGGGATAAACGATGTTCGACTTCTTCATGACAACGCCCGCCCGCATGTGGCCAACTTCGTCAAAGCTAAAATGGTCCGTTTCGGTTGGGAGGTTCTGGACCATCATACTAATGATCATGCTGCTGGACTGGATTGTATCTAGAAGATGCTCCAGCGTTATCGTGGAAGAAGTTAGCCAAATAACAAGCCGATCCCTCATACCTTACATATCCTTCCTTGTATACCCATACCATTGGAAGAGGAAGGGGGAGCTGCTGTCGCGTCTGGAAGGTTCTACACTGTGTAAGGGTTCAAAAGACATATTATGGAGCTGAAGGGAGACACACGTTGCATCATCACTATATCGGTTTTCAAGGCAACAATACTACCCTTGCGTTTGGGCGGCACTGGATGTACATGCATGTTTGTGTCATTGTGGTCTGCAATCCCAATAATCTGAGTGTAACAAAACTCTCGATGTCTTGAAGCAAAACTTGGGCCATTCATCACTTTTTGTGGTGTAACAGTCTTCGTTTCTTCGGTTGATGCACATACCACTCGCTCGTAACTTGCTCACCATTTGCTGAGTTGCAACTGTGTCCTGGCGAAACAATTACAGCACAGAGCGAAGAGATTCCTTCCGCTGTCGACTTTTCACTCTTTCTCAATAGTCTGCTAACTCTCCATTATCTCCATTTAGTGCTCATTTCCACTCTTTCTCAATAGTCTAACTTTCTCACTGCTAACTCTCCATTATCTCCAGTTAGTGCTCATTTTTTTAGTGCTTAACCGTTGCTTTGATTTGTGCAAAATTTCATCAAGATCAGAATAAAACTGTAGATTTGTATAAGCAAACAAACAAACAAACAAACAAACAAACAAACAAACGAATCCACAAACATTCTTCTTTAGATACTAGGTAACCACAAAAGTTCTTGACGTTGTTTGTTGCCATTAAAGGAAGTGATAGAAGATATGCAAATGAGTGTACAGTGTGGTTCAAAATCTGTCAGGGGGGAGCAGGAAGGTTAGCCTGTATAAATACAGGGCTGTTGGGCAATCACATCAATCACATCTCGTGCAGAAGTGAAGACAAATGGAGGTATCGAAGGAGATTAGGTGTTGTTTACTTTATGACTTCAAGGTGGGCTTGTCAGCAGTGGCATCAAGTCGCCGAATGTGTCTTGCGAATGAACATACCGCAAGGCATTGGTTCCGGAAATTCAGGTCGGGCGAATTTGCCATTTCTGATGAACCCCATTGTCTAGCATGTCTGTTGGACTAGACGCGAAATGCTTCACTACGTGCTGCTATCAACTGGCCAAACCATCACCTGTACTCCCAGCAGTTGGAACGTGTGCAACAGACGTTGCAGCTGCAGGATCCAGCATTGGTGAATTGCAAAGGGGATACTCTTCCTTCATCCACCTTACTCACCAGATCTTGCTCCAACGGATTATCGCCTTTTCCATTCTCTGGACAACCATCTTCGTAGAAAATCCTACACCAATGATACAGACCTGCGAAAGGCACTCACGGACTTCTTTGAGTCCAAGTTTTCCAGCCAGGGGATTGATCAACTGGAGAACGTTGGCAGAAGGTGCTAGATGCCAATGGGGATTACTTTGGGGAGTAGCGATACGCTGCTTTTTGGGTACATCATTTTGTTTTCCGGAATTAAAAACGACAAGAACTTTTGTGGTTACCTAGTATATAGATTCCCTGACCTTCAGCTCCTTCAACTAACCCTAGAAGTCCTAAAATATTGTTTTCATTTGGGACCAAGTAACCCCAAATTATTTCATGTGTATCCATGACATGTTGCATTGTGAGTATCAAAATAAATGTGATGAGCTGTGTGTGTCGAGTTGACTGAGTGACGAAACGAATCGGGGACGAAGTGAATGTAACCAAATGATGAAATGAAGTGTGATGACCAAGAACCCTCTTTATTATTTTAAAAATGGAGGGGGGAGTTAAAAATTTTGCGCATCGTGTAGCACCTTTGAGTTTCGCCTCCATGGTCAAAGGTGTCCTGTATCTTATATGCAAATCGAATACAATGAACTTTGCTCTATGTTTATTCTATTCATTGTAGAATTAAATAAAAAACTTTTTCATTGATGGTTCCCTTTCCTCGACTATGTATAGAAATTCATGTTCTCAGGGGAGGGGGGGGTCAGTACTAGATTAAGGATATACTTTGAGGCTTACAAAAGGAGGAATGTTCCCATAGTCTATTCAGACGAAGACCTCCAGAGCGAGAAAAATGGATCCGGGAGCGTCTTTTATCATCTCCCCGGAGAAAAGAGGCGAAAAATCGAATGTGTAATTTCACGTTTGTCGAAATTTTTGCCTCTTGCTATTTTTGGAAATGGAGGAACGACAATGGTCTTTGGCAAAGAAGGGTTTTTGCTTATTTATCAGGGTTTTTTTGTGTGTGTGCATTACTTCGCTTTTCATTTTCGTGTCTTCTTTTTAGTCTAAATCTCGTAAGGGCGAAAACCTTACTAGTTTGAGATTTCTTTTTGCGAAAAACCTGTGGGAATTTTTCTTCTGAAGGAACGCGAGTGTTGTTGTGAAATGGAAAGTTTTACAATTTTTACGAAGCTGGCGTGCGCGTTCTATGAAACAGCAACCTTGTCCTTGTTTAAGTTTTCGATTTCAAAATATTAATAACAGTAATAATACTATTGATTATAGGGAAAAATATTTAAAAAAATATTGATTTATGAGTTGGTGTCATAAATATCCAATTCTCCACATCACGAAAGCTTTTTTTTTTTTTTTTTTTTTTTTTTTTTTGCGCAACTCTAATGACACGCAGAAATTTGATATTAGCATGCTTAATAATGTCTGCTATTTATTTTATATATATTTTTTTTTAGGATTTTTGATGGAGGAAGTTTAAAATGGGAGACCGTTTCCTTAATCCAAAATTTCATTGAAGACAAGGTAGACAAGGTACTGTGATTTATTATTTATAGTTCTTCATTCATAGTCATTCATTCTTGTTTATGATTTATGAGTTATATTTGTTTATGACGAGAGTGAATCAACAAATTTTTCCCGTTTTGCACAATAGCACGTCTATGCAATTGGAATTGCTTTGTCATTTTATTATTTTATTTTGATTTATTATATCTATACAGGGTGTTTTTGAATTGAGTACAGATTTTTTGGGAGATGATAGAAGAGGTCGTTAGAATATTTTTTGTCATATGAACATGGGGTCCCCGCAGCTCCGTTTACTTGCAATACTGCATTGAACAATCAAATGACACCGGGACGCAGTGTGCGTTGGTAGGCCTAGATTCTTTTATTTTTAACAATTAACACAAGCAATCTACTCTAATAACTTTTGCTTCATAGCCTTATGATGGATTGATGTACGCGTGGAAACAGTTGATTTGCACAGTCGCTGATGTCACCTGCTGCCGCGACAACACGAGCCGCCAATTCTTCTTCGGTACCTACAGGTTCGGAGTACACCATTGATTTTATGCTTCCCCATAAAAAAAAATCCATCGGTGTGAGATCTGGTGATCTCAGTGGCCAAGCAACTGGTCCGCCACGACTAATCCAACGACCAGGATATGTCTCATTTAGGTAATCTCTAACTGCTCTTGTGTAATGCGAAGGTGCGCCATCCTGTTGAAACCGCATCAAATGTCTGGTCATTAGTAGAAGAACATCTTCAAGAAGACCAGGGAGCTCCTCCTTCAGGAAACCAAGGTATGTTTGCCCGTTAAGATGGCATGGTAGGAGATATGGCCCTATCAGGACATTGTGAATCATACCAGCCCAAATATTCAACGAAAAACGATGCTGAAAACTGTTAACATGTGTTGCACATGGGTTGACGTGAGACCACAGATGACTATTGTATTAATGGTCCTAAGACTTTTCAACAAACAAGCACGTGCACCTTCAAATTACTTTAAAAGTTATTACAGTAGATTAATTGTTAAAAATCAAATAATCTAGGCCTAGCAACGCACACTGCGTCCCGGTGTCATTTGATTGTTCAATGCAGTATTGGAAGTAAACGGAGCTGCGGGGACCCCATGTTCATATGACAAAAAATACCTTTTCTATCATCTCCCAAAAAATCTGTACTCAATTCAAAAACATCCTGTATACCGGGTGGTTACAATTATACTTCCCCTATAAACGGCATCCTACAGCGCAAACGGGTGAACGCAATGCAACGAAATTTTGTATATGGGCTACACACGAGATGCGCTCAGGGAATTTCGAAAAAAAAAATTTAGTTCCAAAATGGCCACCAGAGGGCGCCTTTTTGGGAAAACCATGAAATTAAACACAATAAACGACCAAAACGAAATACAGAGACAATATTAACATTTATTGACTAGTTTCTGATCACCTTGTCATCGAACCACATTAAGTAAAGGTAAGGGAGAAACAAAAACAGTTCAGTTTGCAGAAACAAGAACAGAGGAGCAGTTGTTAATCGTGTCCAGGACGATGTAGGGAAAGGTGCTCCACGTGGCCACCCTCGTTCACCTGCAAAGTTTCAAGTCGATGGACAGCGTGTTCAACAGCAGATCGTAACTGATCAGTTGTGAGGCTTCGCACATGAAGCGTTCTGGAGTTCTTTAAGTCATTCAACGTCGCAAAACCTCCACGATACACCAGACTCTTTAAATAGCCCTATAACCGGAAATCGCACGGAGTTAGATCCGGCGAACGTGGTGGCCATGGATTAGGAAAGGAGCGACTAATAACACGTTCCTCTGTGAAGTGTCGGAGCAATAGCGCCTTCACGGACCCATGAAAGTGGTCGATGTAAGGGCCCGCCTTTGCTTTTGTTGCGGCACAACAAACGTCTGCCGCATGTCATGGTACCGACGGCCCGTTTTGGTCGTTTATTGTGTTAAATTTCATGTTTTTCCCGAAAAGGCGCCCTCTGGTGGACATTTTGGAACTAAATTTTTTTTTTCGAAATTCCGTGAGCGCATCTCGTGTGTAGCCCATATACAAAATTTCGTTGCATTCCGTTCACCCGTTTGCGCTGTAGGATGCCTTTTTATAGGGGAAGTTTAATTATAACCACCCGGTATATATACGTTTCTAATATTTTTGGAATATAATTTTAATAATTATAACAATTTATTATTCTTTCTGATAACTAACACTCCAGAGGTGGCGCGGTTGTTTGTAACACGGGTGGTTTATGTGCGGTCTCTGAGACCGCATTTTGAAGCTGCTTTTTTTTTAATGTTCAAAAATGAAATTCAAGAGTATTTTTTATCTATCACTTAATTTACCTCATTAATAACAGAACATCTCAAAAAACTTTTTAATATTATCTACAAAACGCAACTTTTAGAAAGAAATTTAAAAACCCTTCTTTTTCCGTCAAAATTAGACATGAATATTTCAGGACGCTGATACAGCATGATCCCCTGCAAGGTCCACAGATCGCTTTAGATCAGCGTCATTCGACACGTTGGACGGTCTGCCGCGTGGATCATTTGCCAGGTCCGTCACTTCCGCCCGGAATTTTCGGAACCAACGGTTGGACAGTACGTTCGTTTATGGTGTCTACACCGAATACTTTATTGATGTTTCAAGAGGCGTTGGATGCATTGTGATTCAATCTGAACTCGTAATGCATTATCACACGTCATGACTATTTTCGCTTGGGTTCAAACGCTATTAAATATCATCGCAGACATGCTAATTTCAGGCAGCTGGTCGCTGATAGGTTTATCTCTGGGAACGTACCACTTTGTTATGGGTACTTGCTACTAAGCGTGGAAACCGTGCTGAAGCGCGGAGTCAACCTCGAAATCCGACATTTGATATGCAACGAACTGATAATACTAGATGGATCCCGTCAAAGTTTGACGGTAAACAACCCATCTTATTATGAATCTGCCTGTGGAATGATGACGTAATGACTGCCTGTATTGTTGTTTGTTGTTAATGGTATATGCAATTGTTGTTAATTTGATCATCAATGCTAGCTAAGTTGACGTCATTGTGGAGAGGATTGCTTGATTTGTCAGCCTAAGCATTTTGAATTTTAAATTACTGCGAATTAATAGTAATTATGGATACAATAACTAAGTTTGACAAATCTACAGATTAAGATCTTTCATTTAAGAGCAAAATGAAGTTTAGACAGGCAGTAGTTCTGTCCAACGAACTGTCGAAAGAATCACCCTTGAAACTAAATATATAGAAGCTTGAACTTCATTGTGAACAGAGAAGTTTTGCTCATTTTTACTCTTTAGTTCTGAGTATGCTGCCCATCAAAAGCCGAGAATTAGGAATTTTTTAGGTATAAATTGGAGATCCACCAAAACTTCATAAAAAATATTCGGGGATCTGATATTTCAAGCTGTCGCTTAATTGTTACTGTCTCGACTTTGGCTGAAAATTGAGTCTTCAAAGGTGTAATTAAGCAATTATCTACTCTTGTTTTCTTCCCATTACCAGCTTGGCTGTGGAGATATTTTGTAATGGTTTGACATTTATCAATTGATGTCATCACAGAAAAGGAAGGTTATTTCATGTTAAAATGTTGTTTCTCGCAACAAGTGCTGATGCAAGCTATAGAAAATTGTTTCATATTTATTTTATTGAGAGATTAGTGGTTCTCTACTTCTGATCTAAGATGATTATTTTAACTTTCAAATGTAGGATGTATCACAATAGGATATCCATATTTTACTATTTAGTTAAAACCTTTATTGTTTTGAGGAATAAAGCTACACATTCTAAATGGTCATATTAATGGTCGAAGCATACAGGGTCCCATAGTAGCATCCGTTAACAGCAATTGTCACCGTCATGGGCAGACAAGTGACCTGTCGGTCTTCTAAAAGGGGACGAGCATTGGCTATCGGGCGAACCAGACAGTTTCGAGCAACCGAAGAGGTAACCGTGAGGCCCCACAGGCCGTCGATCCTAGAGGCGAACGTCGGTTAGGACGCCTGGCCAAGACCAATCGGTGTGCCACTGTTGAGCACTTGACACAGCAAATGAGCATTGGGGCCATCAGGCGTGTCAGCACCAAGACAGTGCAACGATCCCTCTTGAGGTTGGGGCTCCGGGGCAAGCCGCATGGTAACAGAACCCATGTTGACGCCTGTGCATCGCCGAAAACGCCTCCAATTCGCAATGGACTATCACCATCGTTGGTGGGAGAGGTGTGACTGTTTGGGGGATGTTTTCGTGGTATGGTCTGAGTCCACTGATACCGATGGAGGGTACACTGAATGCTGTTCGTTACCTGACGATCGTCGCAGACCAGGTACACCCCTTCATGTCGACAGTGATGGCACCCCTGTCATACTGCTAAAATTGTCCACCACTGGTTCGAGGAGCATGAGGATGAATTCAAGCTACTCCCATGGCCACCAAACTCCCCGGACCTCAACCCCATTGAACATTTGTGGGACCATTTCGATCGCCATGTCTGCAAGCTGGACCTTCCACCACGCACGGTGATGCACTGATCTCCGAATGGTCCCAAATACCTGCAACCATCTTCCGAGTATATTGGACCATCAACCATTATATTGTCTTCCTAAAACCCATAAGGAAGGCAATAAGTGGAGACCTATTGTAAATAGCATCAACTCTCCTACAGATCTTTTAGCCAAGTTTATGCTTAAAAACTTCCTCATGAAATTAAAATTAAATGGTCTAGATTTCTCAATTAAAAATTCTATAGAAATGTGCCATAAGCTAAAGAACTCTCGAGTATCAAGTGATGACGTGTTAATCTCGTTTGACATTGAGTCACTATATCCGAGCATTCTGCTTATAAGAGCCATCGAAGTTCTTGAAGACACAATGGATGAGAATGAGTGGCCCTTAGGGATTGTTAGTGAGGTTATAAAGGTCATGAGACTTATTTTATTCAACAATGTTTTTGCCTTTAACAACAAATGGTACAAAATGACCGATGGTACTCCTATGGGAAGCAGCATCAGCCCTTTTGTAGCTAATATTTACATAAGAAAATTATAAAACCAAGCCTTAACAGAATTCAAATATTTTCCGAATGTCTGGCTAAGATACGTGGATGATGTATTTGCAATTTTTAATACGAAAGAAGAAAACGTTGAGACCTTTTTGTCCAACCTTAATAATCTTTGCCCAAATATTAAGTTTACTAATGAAGTAGAAGCCAATGGTAGCCTTCCATTTCTGGATATTAGATTGACAAGATCAAGAGAGGAACTAAATTACGACATCCACAGGAAAGCAAATTTCGTCCCAAATTTTATTAAAAATGACTCTAACCATAGCTATCAACACAAATTAGCAGCATTTAGACATATGGTTTACAGAGCGCATGTCATCCCTCTGAACACAAAAAGCAGAGAAAATGAACTTAAAACAATCGAGGAATTTGCCAGATTGAACGGTTACCAGAAAGAAATAGTCAACAGCATCTCCAAAAAAGTAAAACACAAGATCAGCCTGGAAAACATCACCACACTACAGAAAGGAAACATCCAAGGAAGAGTGTTAGCCTTGCCCTACAATCAACAACTAAATAAGGGCATGAGGAGGATCGCAAGAGAATTTGGCCTTACTATTGTCTATAGGAGTTCCAACACAACTAAAAAACAGTTAAAGAACCCAAAGGATATAATTCCGCAGGAAAATAGACCAGGAGTCTACAAACTACCATGTGCCAAATGTAATGCGGTTTACTACGGGCAATCACGGAGAGCAACCAAGACAAGAATTGGTGAACATTTGGCATGTATCAGGAAAGGAAATTTTGCAGTATCGAGATTCGCTGACCATATCCTAGATTGCCAACATGACTATAATCCTGAAGACTTTGAAATTATTTACAGCACAAGTGACCCGAAACTGTTGAATTTCCTGGAGTCGTATGCCATCACCAGTGAAGAACCTGCTAATTTACTAAACAGTGACTTGGGCCCCATGGATGTGACACAATTGAGAGACTTGGCAAAACTTTTGCATATTCCCAAACTGACCTATGGAAAGAATAAACGCACCATAGACAACAATGATTCCTGATTGGTTGATCATCGTCTACCAGTAATTTCAATTTATGTACTTTAAACTTGCATTTATTTCTGTAATTGGAATGTAACTAACTGTCTTTTACTATATAAGTGACTCTGTAATTCTTCTACTTTATCAGAACAGAACTCCTCTGGTCTGATCAAGTTCTTGTATTCGCTGAGGAAGGCAGCTTGGCTGCCGAAATGCGCATACGTTGTAATAAACATCTGATGTGGAATAGTGGTTTCCTGTTGTTCTTGTTAATCTGTGTCCACAGTTTCTGGCTTCATCTCCTTCTATCTTCCGAGGACTTATTGACTCTCTGCCACGTCGAGTAACTGCTGTGCTTGCCGCCAAAGGTGGATATTCCGGATACTAGCTGGTGGTCATATTAATGTGTCCCGTCTCTGTATTTGAACTGTGCTTATCACTAGCAAGGGAATCAGAGTTTCACACCAAATTCAAGTATTTTACTCACTTAGAGCTACTATTGTTGCTTGCATTAATAAGAAATTGCAACATTTTGTTTCTTTCACAATAAACCGCGAAAACGAAAAAATTTGAGTGCACAGCCATACAAACGCTTCATTGTTACGCTTTAATTATTCATGAACTTGATGGAACTCCACCACTCAACAATACGCACGAATCCACTTCACATGAAAGCAATGAAACTACTTCCTACGAAGGAGCAGCAGACGACAATTGAATGTTTTTGAACTTTTTAAATAAACTTACTGTTTTTTTTTATAAATAGATTATTAAAATTTGTTAAGTGTCATTAAGTAAAAAAAAATCTGCATAGTAATTAATAATCATTAATTTATTATTTTATTTTATTAATTAATTCGGTAATCTTCGTAAATTTCCGGGGCGACGAGATGTATTCGCGAGTGAAACAAGGGCAAGGCTGTGGAGTGATCTAATGAGGCCAGCAGCCGAGAATCCGAATATGCGTTGGTGAGGGGGTGTGTTTCGCGGTGCTTTATAATTTTAAATGAAATAAATATTCATGGATGCTTAACTCATCTTATAAATTATTTCGAGACGAATAATCGTATAGAAAAATTAAGGTTTTATGCTCAATAACACAGCTGTAACTACGTATTTCCTACCCACTTCCGCTATCGCGCAACGCCATCGCTTCCGAGGTATGCTTGCGCGCAAACACAGAGTTCCCCTCTGTACATGTTAGGATGGCTCTCTCGTAAAAGGTATATCATTCTCAAGGTTTTATTACATTCCATTGTTTGTAGTAATAAAATTATTAATTTAGAATTTGTTTTTATTAAGAAACCGTTGCAATTCGGAACAATGTTGACTTTGAATATTTTACTCAAAATATTTCCAAGAACACGTTTATTTCTCCGCGGCTATTATTTCTCTCAACAGGTAGAAAAAATGAACTGGTGAAAAAATTTATTCGCAAAATTTAAAAATAATGTGCACTATTTATTGAACAAATGATACAATCATGAATTATTTAAAATTCTTTATCAAAATCTGAATCGCCATTAGTTTCGTCAATTTCGCGGTATTTTATGCACTGGAATCAAGTGAAATCAACTCGGTGGCGGCAACGACAATTTCGTTAATCGCCGCGGCGCTTATTGCCGCCTGTGTAGAATTTGTGCGGCGTTTAATAAAATGCGGCGCTTGTTTGCGCTTATTTCGTATTGGGAAACTATGCCACTAAAGGTTTTCCTGTTATTAAAGAAAGCTCTAATTTTTGGAATTGTCTACCTGATGAGTTGAGAGGCCGTGGAGATCTCTTCTAAATGAGTGAACATGGTGTATAATAAGGTTTCTGTGTGCTGAACAGTGTTGTTTCGAGCAAATAATTGAGATTGGCCGCGCTTTAGCCTCGGGCAAGAGCCTAATTATTTTGTCCTGTCGTCAGGGACGGAGAGATTGTGCAAAGGCTTAATGAGAGGGAATCAGTTGCCTTTAGAGATAAAAACCGCCTAATTTAGAGCAGCTTGAGTAATACTATGGTTATTAAAAAGGGGTTGGATATTATAAGTGATAAGTACTACAATAAATTGATGAAACTGTACAAAACCCTAAAATTGCACATTTGTTCAACATCAAATTCCAAATAAAACAAAAAAAAATTCATCAAAATCCGATGAGCGGATCACCCACAATCCTCATTGCAAACTCTGCACCATTAAAACTTTGATTCCTCTTAAGATTGAGGCAAGGGATGAGTGGTCATAGGAGGAAACAAGAGCAACAGAGTCCAAAGATCCTGGATTCAAGTCTCGAAAGTAACCACCGAGTGTTTTTTTTTCCTTCTGAATACCATTTGCCAAGCATGCAAATTATTTCCCGCACCATCCTCATCCTGGTCTGGAAAGTTCCACAATTTACCATAAAGTCACCAGTTTCCTGTGCAATTGGCATAAAAAGGCATGATGAAGCTGAGAAAAATTCAGACCAAAGCAAGATGGCATAGTGCACTCAACATGATCCTCTGCTTTGGTGAGGCGAAGCAAAATTATCATGCATCAACCAGGCTGTATCAAGAAAGATGCCCCAATCAACGCCAAACATTGGAATTTTGTTGTGTATCTCTTAGGGTTTTCGAGATAGAATTTGGATGTGTCCTAATTTGCATATTTGAGACGATGAAAGGTGCTCCATCAGATAGAGCACCCTCAAGTTCCTATTCATTCTCTGTATTGGAATTTGCGTAACTACAATGATATCCAAGATAGGAAAGGGGTAACAGACTTTTGACTCACCCTGTATAAGATGAACGAATTTGTTTTTAAAAATGATTCAAAAATTTGGAAAAAATTTGCCGCGGTTTATGTGACTGCGACTTTTGATACTTGGTTATGTTATTCTATAATTGTTTATTTATTAGAGACTAACAAAGGTACCCGGCGTTGCCCGGAATAATTACTTGGATGTAAACAGAACAATCTCAAAAAATTAAATTAACTTTTGCAATATCTTAAAAATAAACACATGAAAATGCTTAGAATTAATACAGTAAAAATTCTTAATGAAAATTCGAAAAAAATATTTTTAAAGGCTCACAATGGCTGGACCTCTCCAAGGATGCCACTGCTAGTCTAAATAATTTCTTACTCACGTAATCTTACCTTAGATGTATACTTAGTGTTGTTGCAATTTCCACTCTTCTCTCGATGTGTTGAAGCAAAATTTGGCCATTCATCACTTTGTGCAGTCTAGCGGTCGCGGATTCTTCTATTAACTTGCTTCCCATTTGCTCAATACATCACGGACCTAAAGGAGTGCTTCCTCTGTCGTGTTTCCACTCTTTCTCAATAGTCTGCCAACTCTCCATTAACTCCATTTACTGATCATTTTTAAAGATTTTCAAGAAATTGTTAAGTA